>JBBDHG010000170.1:2162500-2210000 GCA_037951165.1 Lophius americanus
GGAGGTTTTTTGTTTGTCTGTTGGTTTGTGGGCAAGATTAAGGAAAAACTGCAGTGTAGATTTCTCATCAAAATTTATAAATATCTTCCATGTTTATACCGGTCAGAAGTGCAAGTGGTGGTCCCTCTGGCAGATTATGTGAGAAGGTCCCATTTTTATTTTAATTGGTCAGGTTTGTTGTGATAGATCACCCTTGAACAGTGTAACATTTATGATCTCTCCTCTCCTGCAGGCCCCTCGGCTGTCAGAAAAGTACTGCGTTTGCCACCTGGCCACTGGCGACATGTTGAGGGCCATGGTCGCTTCTGGCTCCGAGCTTGGCAAGAAGCTCAAGGAGACTATGGATGCTGGCAAACTGGTAACAATTCTGCTCATCCGGTCCTGAAGTAATGTGTGTTTTCTTACTCTGCTCTATTGCCCCCCACTCACCACTCCATGTTGACACAGCTATTCATGTGAAGTCGTAAATGACTACGGGTCTCATGTTTCATTGTCTTCAATGGTATGTACACCAAAGTAGTTTTATCTTGTCTTAAAAACACTGTTTTTCTATTTATTACTCTCTGTTATTTGGTTTCTTGGATTATTTTGATTCTTAAACCTATGCAGACACTGTGCATTTTTATTTATCCAGCAAAAGACAAGTATAATTTTGTTCCTTATTTTGCAAATTTCGTTTATGCTCCTTTCTTTTTACGACCAACTTATTCACTCACTCAGGATCACAAGTTTAAGTTCAAAATTATGATCTTTATGAAATGTTGCAGTGGGTAGCACTGTTGCCTCACAGCAAGAAGGTTCCATGTACAAATCCTTCTCTGGCCTTGGGGCCTTACTGTGTAGAGTTCTTCAGCTTCCTATCGCATTCCAAAAACATGTAGTATCAGTGAATTGGATACTCTAAATTGCCAATGTGAATATCAGCTTGAAAGGTGAGATTCCTTTCACGTTGACATTCATCCAAAGGCTCATTGATACACTTTTTGTCTGAGGCCACGGAAGAGTTACGACAGCACACATTGTTGAAAATGCTAATGCTGGTTGTGAAAGAATGGTGTCAGAACAAAGTCGATTGCAGCATACTGTTTATGGGTTTATATAGAACAGATTAGTAAGATTGCCCTTGCTGACAACCACCAAATCACCACTATGGGGACTAGCATCAGACCTGGACCTAATAGCATTGGAAAAAGGTGGTTCTGGTCTGATGGATCAGGTTTTTTTTAACATCATTTGGACGACTGGATGTATGTATTGCTAGCCTGGGAAAGAGATAGCACCAGGATGCATTACACAAAACAAGCCTGGGGGAGGCAGTTTGATGTTCAGTACCATCTTACGTCCCACCATTGATAGGGACGGTACGGTAAGATTGATATGTAACATGGAAATAGTTTTACCTAATAGTAGTGATGCCTCCCAGCGGGTTAATGCTCCCTGACACACTGCAAAGAGGGTCAAGGAATTGTTTGTGGAACACAAAAACCAGGTCAAGCTGTGAATCTGTCTGGAAATTCCCTATATGTAAATCTAGAACTGTGTCTTTGGGATGACCTGGACAAACAAGTACGATCCATGGAGGCCCCACCGTACAACTCCAGAACTTAAAGGATCTCCTGGCACCAAATACTATATAGTTTTTGTTTGCAAAATGGAGACCTACAAAATGTCAAGCAGGTGGTTATCATGTTATGACAGATTGGTGTAATTGCCTGTATTATACTAGATTGCACAGTTTGTGCATCTTCATGAATCGGTTAACATAACTGTCTCTTTTTCAGTGTATTGTTGGAAAAGTCTCAGTCCTATTTAGACAGAGAGTTCATCTCTGTTAAAGTAGATTCACAGACTTTTCTCTTTCCTGTCTTCTCATTTACTTTTGAAGTATATTTATTGTTTTCTAAGACCTATAATCGCTGTCTGGCCTTGTGAGATGTTGCATATTGGTGTGAACAGATGGATGAGCTGATGATCTTTGTCCTCCTGCAGGTCAGTGACGAGATGGTCGTGGAGCTCATAGAGAAGAACTTGGACACATCAGCCTGCAGGAAGGGCTTTCTGTTGGATGGGTTCCCTCGCACAGTCAAACAAGCAGAGATGGTTAGGATTTAAGTTCAGAATCTGTTTTCTGCTGTAATCAAAAAAAAACGTTCTTCCTATTCTGTCCATTGTGCCCTTCTCATGAAATATAGAAAAAGAAAACAGAATAATATACACTCTGGGAGCAATAGAGTATAAATAAAGCAATGAGAGTTAAACCAAAGACAATTTTAAGGAAATACAGGTAGAATGTAATGATGGAGTTGTTGTCTTAATTAAAAAACCGACATACGGTAAATTCATCAGGATCTTCACAAAATCTGTCTTTTACAGACTAGAAGATTTCATTCCTGCTAATTTAGCTTCATTTATTCGACTTGTTTTCTTCAATTTCTAATGGGTACATAAAATGTTATATTTTTGTTGCAGTGTAGTTTTGTTGAAGAAAATCCAGAAATTCCAGTTGTGAGCTCAGAATAATAATATATTTTATTTATACCGCACTTTTCATTTGTTACAAATCTCAAGGTGCTACAGATAAGAAGCAGGAGCATAAAATAAAACAAGTATAAAAAGTCAACATTATTAAAAAGTTATCTGAAAGAGAAATGTCTAAGTTTTTCAAACGCTTCAACTGGTTCTGGAATGATACAGGAGGTTGCCATTCTGTGAGCGGAGGTTTCGGGTTGATGTTTGCTGGGTGAGGAGTTCCTTTAGGTAGAATGGAGCATATCCTTGAATGCACTTGAATACAATACAACTTTTTGCTGTAATCTTATGCAATGATTGCAATCCTATATCAAATTAAACACTTATTTTTCTTGTGTCTGGATAGGAATATTTATCTTGGGTTACTTGGAGATTTGAGTGTTGTCAAGAGTGCAACTTCTTTTTTTCATATTGGACAACAGTTGAAGGAATAGGGAGAATAGAGTGCTTGGAATCTTTGTGTCGATCAAAGTCATAAGTTGTCTGATGTTGTCTCTCTCGCTGTTTCCTCCAGTTAGATGACTTGTTGGACAAGAGAAAGGAAAAGCTTGACTCCGTGATTGAGTTTGCCGTGGATGATTCCTTGTTGGTCCGCAGGATTTGTGGAAGGTAGGAACCATTGATTATGTATGATTTATTCTGTTTTGTCTCCCAGACTTTTATGATTTATCAGGATGGAACCCATCCTCGTGGCTGAGATACGTTAAATCCACCGAGACGGGTAGGTCGATTCTCTTGGGTTGCACCATGTGGAAAGACATGTATAGCAGCAAAAATTGTTATTGCTATAATAATAGGATGATTGCATTTAGTCTTAATTATTTAACTATAGCTATTCATTATATAAATACAAGAATAATACATAAAACTGCCGCTGCTGCTACTGCTACCTCCATAATAATAATAATAATTATAGGATGATGCTCCAGCTATGCTCTGTGTGACCCTGCAGAATGAAAGACTCCAATAGATGGCAGATATTAACATTTGAATAACTGCAGTACATATACACTGAATGTAGTTTTAAGTAAAGAGAGAACATGGTAACATGGAAATGCAAAATAAAAATCTCTGAAGGGTGAGTCCGCGACCGCAGGGGCAATGCTACCTCTGCAATAATTTGACACATTGTTGATTAATTTTCATTTAGGAATCATAGATAATAAGTTACTAGAATAAACTAATTTTAAGGGGAAAAAAAGCGTCCCTGTCTACCTTTTTTCTTTTATAAATATAATCCAAAAGATAGGGTTAGGGTTAAATGTAAACTGTGGTCAGTCACACACTCGAGTCCAGGTGATTCACTATGATCTAAGACATTACTCCTGAAAGCCTGCAGAGATGTTGTGCACTATGATCGTTACACTGGAATCGCATGATGTCCAGACGCTGTCCGTTTGATTGTCCATGTATAACTTCATTCTTTGGATATCTAAATTATTCTCTATCAATCACAGCGTGGCTGATATGCCGGAAAATGGAAAGTAACCAGTAAATTGAAAGCTGTTTAACTGAAAAAAACATGTCATAACTCATCAGGAGAGAAGCCGATGAAGGAATGCAGAGTAGAGTTGATTCCGCGGGGGCTTGTCGGAAGACTTTCTCGGTACTTTTCCAACTGTGCCGTTGGGCAATTATTAAATACCCGTTTACAAATGACATGCTGTGATTTGATTGTTTTCAGAGGCTTCCATCTGCGCAACACACATATGAAAATGTGTGTCTTGAAACCTTTTATTGTGTTTGTGACAGAAGCACATCGTTCTTCATAGGCAACACTAAATGAAGATGGTTAGTATGAAAATGGACATCTCTCTGCTCACAGGTGTCCTTTTTGAGGATGACAAGAGCAGCATGTTGGATTTGAAAAAGACTGTAAAGTAGTAAATGAGTCACACTGTCTAACCCTCAACTGTCCTCTGCTCTCTCTTCATTTCTCTACTGTCCTTGTCGGGTCCTCCTCACTGACACCCCTTTATGTCCCCAGACTAATTCATCAGCCAAGTGGCCGCTCCTACCACGAGGAATTCAACCCCCCCAAAGATCCCATGAAGGATGATGTAAGTAATTTCCTTATAAACCCACACAGTGGCCATTTCTGACTGACCTTGCTTAAATGGCTGGAATTTGTTGACAACAAGTCAGCTTGAGACTCAAGTAATTTAATGCGTTCTGAATATGGTGGGTTTGGTTAAGTGAGTAGAGGGGCCGGCTCCAGCCCCAGCAGGTCTACATCTTGGGGGTCCTTGAGAAAGACCCTGAACCCAATATGATCCCTGGGCGCCCCAAAGGGGCTGCTCCCTCAGAGATGGGTGAGATGCAGATAAATAAATTCACTATGTTTTACTGTGTAGGATTTTTAACGTTTTTTTATTACTACATAAAATGTTTGGGATGTTTTTTCCAAATTAAATGTTTAATAATGTAAGAAGTCTGGATATATCACAAAAGATCCACATCATGAGAATTATCAAATTAGAAATCTCCGAGAGAGATTGTGGCAGAGTACGATTTGATGTCGGGAATAAGTCTTCTAATACTTGGGACATGAAGTCTTTTTTCCTACATGAGAGGAGATTTCTGCGGTACTAGTATCTACAGAGAGATGATTTTTTTTTTTTCAACATGATGTCGATTGATTTATTAAGGAGACAGACATCACCACAGTATAACACCAAGTCCGTTGAACGTTAAAAAAGATTTTCACGTGTAAGAATGAAGGTGAGAAGAAGTTGCCATGTGAAACCAAAATGAGTCTTTGTCCTATTTATTGGTGCAAATTGAAAAAAAATTGGTTTTTGTACAGCTTTAACAATCTGTTTTCTTCGCTGCCTTTCTGTATCTATTTTCTTCCCCCTTGTCCCTTCAACAGGTGACAGGTGAGCCGCTTATGCGCCGCAGCGACGACAACGAGACAACGCTGCGCTCCCGTCTGGACGCCTACCACCGGCAGACTGTCCCTCTCGTAAAATACTACAGTGCCAGGGGTCTGCACACTGCCATCGATGCTGCTAAGAAACCAAACGTTGTCTTCGCTTCTATCGTAGCTGCCTTCTCCTCTGTGACAGAAACCGCCGCCCGTACCACAGCCTGTAAGGACCAATCGTTCTTTATTTAAAACCTTTTCCCTCTTCCTATCCTCTTTCCCCTGCAGTGGGGTCTTTCCTCTCATCAGTGAAAAGTTGATCAATTGTCATGGCGGCACTGAAAATATAACTTTTTTAAGTCTAAATTTGGAGTGCAGCATCAGCAATTCCAGAAATTTACAATGTTCTCCTGTATGATCCCTGTTTTATAAACGGAGGAGATTAATGAAGGAGTCCTTTTTATTGTTACTCTTGATCAGTTAATCAATTCTCAACATGTATAAACCAATCCAGGCCTTATGACCATCTACCTAACAAACTGGTCCTAATGATGCTGGTTCATCAGTAAAGAAATGGAATTTGAGGTGTTGATTTAGCAGTGGAATGCCAGATACGCTCTCATCTGAGTTTATCTAACGATACTGACATATATGCATCCGGTTTGCTTTCGCTTGTCGGGGTTTCTCTTGTTAAATTCATGACTTTGCTCATTGTTCTTCCTCATGCTGCGAATAGACTCCTGTTGTTGTCAGATATATTTCCTCCCCCTTCCTCAAACTGAAAAACACAATCTTTAAGGGAAAAAGGAAGAGGAGAATCTATCAACAAAAAATGCAATATTGATTAATCAAAAACTTGTCCTTGGACTCATATAATTGAGAAATATAGGATGGGCTAGGTGGTGTGAACCAAAGCAACTTGAGAAAAGGCAGTGTATGCAGATGTTCTATAAACAACCGAGGGACAGAAAAACTCTTAATCTGAACCCACATTCATGATTCACGTCTTATCAGGTTCAGGGGGTATCGTGAATAGGGATGTCAGGATTAACTATTTTTGCAATTAATGTGGCGTGGCGTGCATCCAGACATGTTTACACACACGCATGGACACATCACGCACACATGCAGTACTGGTTCTGTTATATTAGCAGTGAATTTTTCTTTAGTCCATAATCATATATACATACATTAAACATAAACATAAGCAACATTTACAGTTCAATGGAAAACCAACAGTCTGCTTATAGAAGCGACTGAAGAGTCTAAGGTAGAGGTAAAATAATTACTTAAGCCCAGCTAATCCACATGCTTGTGTAAGCCACTCTATGAATAAATAAGAATTATTCATTCTTGAAACCGTCAAATATAGTTTTACAAATCATTCTCATGAACATCCATAAGGAATTACAAACATTACTTGTGTTACACATTTCACAAGTTGGTGTAAACTTTAGAACAACAACAAATGCGTCTCCTTTATCCCTTTTTTTTGGCTTTTTGTAACCTACAGTGGCTTAGTATTGTGGTAAAGTATTCATACCCCTTTCACTTTTCCACATTTTGTCACGTTACAACCACAAACGTGAATGTATTTTGTTCAGATTTTATGTGATGGGCCAACACAAAGTGGCGCATAATTGTGGAGTGGAAGGAAAATGATACATGGTTTTCAAATCTTTTTAAAAATAAAAAACTGAAAAGTGTGGAGTGCAAAAGTATGCCACACTGAGTCCATGCTTTGTAGAATCACCTTTCGCCGCAATTACAGCTGCAAGTCAGTTGGGGTATGTCTCTCTATGTAAAATGGTTCATGGTCAATCTGATTGGATGGAGAGCGTCAAACAGTGGGTTTGTGTGATAATCAGCTTTTGCTTGAGACTTGAATGCTTGAAAATTGTATTTTTATATGTCCCTAGATCTCGTGTGTGTGTGTGTGTGTTTCTTGCTGGTTCTGATAGACAAACGTGTCTGAACACAGTAACATCAAAGAACCGTTTTGGTGCTGTCACAAAATAAGGCAGATGGTTTAAATCTTATGGCAGATTGCTCTGGATGTAACATACACAAGCACATTATGCCACAAAAAGCACTTGCACACAAAAATCAATCAACACACAGCTCTATGTTCCCCTAGCTCACTGTTTCCTTCCATCATGTCGATAATCGTGAAAACCGTGATTATTTCCTCTGACAATAATTGTGACACCAAAATCTGAAATTGTGACACCCCTAATGATGATCCCTTATGAAAAGAGAAAATACAGTTGGACGTAGATTGATTCATGCCAGCTATAGGTTAGGTTTGGTAAAAAATATATACTGTTTATCAGTTGTTAGTATTACAAATGTTTTCCCAAATAATAAAAAATATTTGGGGGTCAGCATTTGTTAATGCTTGAACTTTGAGGATGGAACCCTGATGGAAATGTAATGCTTGCCAGAAAAATTACTTCAGGGCATTGCTGACTCTGTTGTGTTTCAACAATGTTTAATCAGATTTAAATACGTGTCTCTGATGGCGGAGGATATTCAGGAGATTGAATCATGCACTGCAGTTGGCAGTCACAGGATTTGTTGAATATGGGGGACAAAATCTTTTGTATAGAGTCATTTTAAACAGATTCTCTCCACTTTTTTACAATTGAGTTTGCATCATTTCGCACTTTATGTACATGAGAAATTAAAATGCGCCATGTATTTGTACTTTGTCAGAGACGCGACAATAGACTTCTTGAGTAGAGTACAGTTTGAGTGAGCTGGCATGCATCAAACTTCAATGAAACGGATACGAGCGGTGAAAAAGTGGTTGAGTCGAAGCCTCTGAACACGTCATATTTATTTGGCTTAGGAGCAAAGATTTGCCCCTTTTTATTTGCAATTCTGGGACATGTATCATAATGTTAATTATTTTATTTTATTTTTTTCAAAATGTGTGGTCTGAACAGATTAATTGTGATACAAGACATGTAACAATGACGGTTAAAAATGAAGAATAAAGCTGTGAAAGGATTTTTTTTCTATAGCATTTTAATACTTTGTGACACCATAGCTACTTATGGGTGAACGTTTGGTTCCTTCCAGCTCCTCTGACACCTTGTGTTTGAGCTTGTTACAAACATCTTGATTTCAATTTTCGTCGCCTACATCTGTTTTCAATACTGGGGACTTTCTATTCTTTTAGGGTTGTGATGAAAAACACAATCTGTTCAGAAATACCACAAGTCCGATTTCTGACTCAACTCACCTCAACTGTAATGTTGATGCTATATTTGACATTTTCTATCCTATTCTATCCTCTGCTCTGTACTTAATCACTTTTTAACTGCTATGAATGTAAAACTATAGAACTGGAACCTGACAGGAAGCCTTGTGTAAGTTCACCTCTAAATGAAAGGACCTTTGCATTGCACTTAGAATGAAGGCTGGTATACTTATTTCAAACAGACAGAGTTTCTGTGCTTTGTCCAATTCTGTTGATGGTTCCAAAATGTAAAGTGTCTGAAGTATTTACAAGTTATGGATTTTTGTGTTTTCTCTTTAATTACCTAAAACTGTTTCCTCCCCTCTCTCACACTTGTCTTCCAGCTGCTTGAATCCTGAGCGGCTCCATTCCGACAGAGGTAAAGGATCTCAACTGGAGAAAGATCTCTTGTGGGTGAAAAGAAGAAACTTGTGTGGGGATTGCAGATATTTGTCAAATAAATCTGGTCTCAAATTCAAATAAATTATGCTTTCCTACAATCCAATGTGGTGTTTATTGTGTTTTGCTTTTGTTAGAATATCAGACAAAAGATGCATCTGTTTATGTTGTTTGATTGGAGAATTACAGCTATAATACAGGTGAGCGCAGAGGTATAGTAGCTAATCCATAAAACCTTGTTTCTGTTTAACTCTGCAGCAACAATAAAACAGCTAAAAGATAAGGAACATCTGAAGTTTCTGGGGTTAACATAAACACATTCAATATTGACATATAGCTAAAATCTGTGTAATATGATTTGTAGATTGTTATTGTTTAGCTTTTACCATGTCTGAATTCAACAGTGATATAGACTATTTAATTTTCTCCAAGTTGGAAAAAATAAATTTTGATAAATGTATTATTAATTGATATAATTATGTATTTAGAAAGTATTTCATTAATTGGTTATTTATATCAGGTTAGAAAAGAGTTTACTGTGTCTGTAAGTACAGAGCTTGAATTGTTTGCTCTTGAAGTAGAATTAACTAAAAATCATACTACCAATCATTCTGAAATACTGTTGATCGGTAATCTGAACATGGACTGGCTGAAGTCAAAATGATCAAATTAAGATCATGAATCATATGAGAAATGGATTTTACATCGAAGTGAAAAATTGAAATCACAGGCGGATCTAACTTGAGTGAATCCTTGTTCATAGACCTTTTAAGGCCTTTGATACACTGTATCACGACATTTTAATTGGATTTCTTAACATCTAACTTAACTTAACACCTAAACACCAAGTTCATACCTCAGTTGTGGTCAAAACGTTCAAGTATTGCTGACCGGAATGGGAGGTCGGAGATGGGCCGAAGGTTTCCCATGATGTCAGAGTAAAGTCCATTTATTTTGAGGATAGGGGTGACAGAGGCCAGTTTGAGGGACAGAACCAGAGCTGAAGGAAGGGGTGATGAGGTAGTTGGTAGACAGTCGTTAGCTAGACCCTCAATTTACCCTCATAAACAGGTGGATAGTAAATATGCTTGCTATATCAAAGTGTGGTTCAGGATTTCCTCAGGTCTGCTGTTGATTTGCTTAAAAAAACAGACTTGCATACAGATTAGCAAAAATCGTATTAAACAAATTAATGGAAGATTTTACAATTATTAAGCTCAATCACAGTTACTTATGTGCAATATGTTAAGGGGGTTCCCTTACAATGCTTTTCGCGGGCAATCAATCAATCTTTATTTATATAGTGCCAATTCACAACAACAGTTGTCTCAAGGTGCTTTCCAGAAAGAGCAGGTCTAGACCGAACTCTTTATATAATTATATATATTCAATGTCCACAAAACTTTGTGGCACTTGGAGGAAACAACTTCTTTACAGGCATTTTTTTCCAGGTGTGAATGTCACAGAATGTTGCCAATACATAATGCCTGCAAAAATATAAAAAGTGCTATAAGCATATCCTTTATAAACAAATTTACAAAGAGGACACAAATAAGGCAAAACCTAAAGTTAGAAAAAGAAGAAAGAATCCTTTATTAGTCACATAGTCATACAGTACAACATAGTGAAATTACTTCTCTGCATTTGACCCATCCCTGAGGGAGCAGTGGGCAGCGCCCGGGGAGCTAAGGATTCAGGGTCTTGCTCAAGGACCCTACGACAAGTAGACCCTGGTGGGATTCGAACCGGCTACCTTCCGATCTTCTGATTGGGAGACGGCCGCTCTACCCACTGAGCCACAGCCGCCCCAATGTGACAAACTTGTGACAAACTTCTAAAAAAACACTAAAAAAACAAAAAACAAAAGCAAACAACAGCAGAGTAACATCTTGGAGAAATATTCATCTGCACAATCAAGAACATTGAAGGAACAATAAGTTCTAAAATGATACTAGAGGATAACAAATGTCATGAGGAAATACAACTATGCTCTTCGATGGGTTTTTGAAAACATTTTCGTCCATATATTACTCAACGATGCTAATGTAATGTTCTACACGTCTCACGTATCGAGATTCAACACTAAACATCAGCATAAAAAGAAAAACAAACTAAGCAACTTGTTGTTTGTAATTTAACATATTGGGAAAGCAAAGATATTTGCATGCAATAACTTGTCTGTGTGTCCCGTTAGAAGCACCAATGCTGGACAAGGCTGGAGCTGACACCTCAGAAAGTTTTCCCTTCATGGAGTCGATGTTTTAGGACCTCTCTCATAGCTGGAGAAAAAAACTAGGCCTATTGTGGAATCCCCGACAGCAAAGGTATATCCCTGAAAAGTCCCACTGATTGAACCCCTCAAATTAAATGAAGTTATTTCCAGAGGAATTTAATTTATTTCCACAGTATTTTTAGTAAATAAGAAAAAAGGCTCCCCAAAGTTATTAAAATATGAACTGTTCGATTACAATATGGGTTGGATATAATATATACAAGATAGATCTCCTCGAGTAGGAAATTAGGAAGCGTTGGGGAAAAAATGTTTAGAGTAAGTAGTTTTAGGTATACAAGATGGATCTACTGGAGCCGATTCCTTTATACTAAATTTGAAATAAATATGACCAACGGTCGGGAAGTCTTGTCCTAAAAACTGTGATTTCTTGTAAAAAGCTCCCCCTAGTGAGTAAAATATTAGCTATTCACGTAAAACACGATATATAAAACATGGATCTCTTCGAGTCAATTCATCTGCACCAAATTTGGACCAAGTCTGACCAACAGCTGAGAAATTATGGCTGAAAACGTTTGCCGATAAAGCTCCCCCTAGTGTTGGAAATTAAAACCGACCTTTCCCAAAAAACTCCAGTTCTTCCTCAGACTCAGGGCTATGTGGGTATGAAATTTGAAAATGATTAATCAAATAGTTTTTGAGGTACTGCATTAAAATGAAGGATCTGCTGTGGCAACAGCGATGAAGATTCCATTATATCGACGACATTTTTACAGCATAAAGGAAAATAAGTGTTACACGCAGTCATATAAGCCTGTCGCACATTCTGTTACACCCTTAGGTGCTAGGAGGGTTTGCTTGACTGGACAAACATATCAAAATAAACAAAGTATTCCTCTACAACTATCAACATGCATGATCTTGGCCGTGGATAGAAAACCTGAAATGTCTTCTTCTATGCATCATTGCAGATTCAACCTCTGTCAACAGTGGAGTTAGCACTGAAAAAATACTTCATTGTGCCTTTTAGAACACACGAGACAAGTAAACAGTATTTGTCACTGCACTGTTAAATGTGAAATCTGGCTATACAACAAAATGGATGGCATAGGCTCCCAATCAGTGTTTTTCTAAATTAAATATACTGTTTGTATTATTAATATTCAGCAACTGCGCACTGGTCTTAATAATTATATATTTATTTTATGGCGAATATTTTACACACGTGTTTAACTTCCAGGAGATTGTTTTAGCCATTTTAATGCTAATTGTTTATAACATTTTCAGTAACAACATATTTATATTACGATGACTCCATAGACAGTAGAATTATCTTGTTCAGGGTTACGGGGGCTGGAGCCTATTCCAGCTGACATTGACATGTAAAAGTTGCAGCAGCTAGTGTTAGCTGTGTTTAGTATTACATGCTAGTTGCTAAAAACAGGTGAACTCACGTTATACAGTATTTATCTCAGCGATCTCAGTAACTGGGTCTTTGGGTCCATACATCAAAGACAAACTCTGCTATGTGTGAAATGAATGTAAAAGTAAAATGACAGCCCTTTTTTCAACATTGGTACAAGCGTAATGGTGGCTCGTGTTGGCATCAATGTCCATGGCCCAATTTTATGCTTTGTTTAAACTACAATGCAACAAATTACCTTTATATTAGTAGGTCAAATTACCTATTCCACAGTTAAGGTAGATTTGGCGAGGCTCTGAAAATCTCCTCTGTTTCCATCTTGCCCTGTCCTCTGGACCTTCCTCTGTCACACCAACCAACTGCATGTCCTCTCTCACCACATCCATAAACGTCCTCTTTGGTCATCATCATTTCATACAACTCACTCCAGAAATTCTCTTTCTCTTCCAATTCACAACAAACCTGTTGGGCATAAGCGCTAAAAATGTTCATCAACACACCTCTTCTTCTATCAGCATACTCATCACTCTGTCTTACACTCTCTTCCCCTCCAGAAAACTCTTCACATACTCCTCTTTCAAAATCAACCTTAACCCAGTTTTCCTCCCATCCGCACCACGATAAAATCGTTTGTACCCTCCTCCAATGCATCTAGCCTTGCTGCCTTTAAACCTGGTCTCTTTGTCACACAGTCCATTTACCTTCATTTTCTCAATCATATCAGCTAACTTTCTACCTTTTCCTGTCATCGTGCCAACATGTAAAGTTCATTTTATTGTATTGTAAAATGTCTTTCAACTGCCTCTGCTTGAACAGGTGTATAAATATTCTCCAGTCTTTTTAAAGCTGATTATTCACTCGTTTCATCACCCTTACCATACAAGAAAATGTTCGAAAACATATCTGGATATTTACTGAACATTTTATAATCAAAGTGGTCTCAGAGGAGTCTATGTACAGCATGAACACCAGAGGCATAAATTAACACATTTATTGCGATTTATCACCCTTTATGATACATACAAGAGAATATTTGATAAACTTATATGACTATTAAACACCATGTCTGAAAATTGCAGTTCTGCACTTTAATACATTGGACGACTACTTTGAATTGTATTCTGTTCTTGGAAATCGGAATTTGGAAAAGAACTAAGAACTTTTCCATTGTTGAAGAACTGCTGGGAACCCGTTCTTTGTCTTTGGAAAAATGAAGAAACTTTTCAATGAGCCAATGGCTGTTTGTTGTCTGTCTGTGGGAGATCATCCTGCTTTCACTCGCTCCAACTCCACCTCCAATTACATCGGCCTGCTCACCAGTTGCTTATGACTTCATCAGTATTTAAAAACTAGTTCTCCTGCCACCCTAGATCAGGTTGTTGGTGTGTGGTACAGATCTTCAGGATTTTGTGTCTTGTAACCCTCTACTTTCGGCCCTTGTGTGAATTAGATTTTTTGCCTGCAGACTTTTGATTCCACAGAAACGTCACTGGAGTCCTCTACCAAGCTTTACTGTGACCCAATTACCCTAGCAGGTTACTATATCAGCCATTGAGAGAACATAGATTTATATTATGAATGTTCATTGTGTCATTTATTCCAGTGTACTGTGTTATGGACAGCTTAAATGAAACAAAGACCAACTGACTGGGGTCAGATTGGAGCTGAATATTGGTTCCATGATGATCATCTTCTCCTGTGTAGTTATTCGAGACAGTGAAAAAAAAGATTGCCTAACAATGGAAAACTTACTTACTTAATTCTGATGAATTTGGGTGTGATTTACAGTCCAGCCTTCAATGTGTTCATTACAATTACATATTGTATATCAGTAATAATGAAAAACGTGACTGATTTGGTCATTGAGATCTGATGGTTGACTTAAGAGTTTCATTAATATTTTGAGCAGTGTATTTAAATCCACTGCTGGAGTAACAATGACTTTACTCACACTTATATTTTCTTCTCCATAAGATGACTGCAGTGATGATGAATACCAGCAGCAGAAGTCCAACAACACCGCTAATGAAAACACCAACAGGAACCTCGGAGGAAGAAACCGGAACCTCAAAAGAACCTTTATTTGCTTGTGTGTTGTAGGGACTATTGTTGTTCCGGTCCAAAATCTTTTGACGTGTATACCAGTATGAAAAATGACGCAGGAAGTGCAGCCACTGTTGTAAAATACTGTTTAATGGGATTGAGACCGATCATTGGGGGAAAAGACACAGGCATGCTTGGCATACCACTTATGATCTAGAGAAGTATGGATATTTTTCAAATTATTTCTATCTTGTTGTATGTCTACAGTGGTTGTTATAGTGAAGTTAGAGTGAAAATAAATACTGAATATATTGGGTCGCTTTTGCGTCCCATGCTGCCGCAGATCCTTCGTGTTAACGCGACAATTCAAGATCCATCCCCATCCATGATAGAGCTATCATGGATCACTTTGAAATTTTTTCCTTACATAGACCTTTGTGAGAGGAAGAACTGGGGTGGTTTGGTGAAAATGCAGTTGTATATTTCCAACACTAGGGGGGGCTTTATCTCCAAAGGTTTTCAAGCCATTAGTTCTTAAACCGTTAGTCCGATTTATTCCAAACTACTTCATTTTAATAAACTTGAGAGATCTATCTTGCATATATTGTGGTTTACTTAAAAATGTCATATTTGACTCACTAGGGGGAGCTTTTTAAGAAAATCACCGATTTGCGTATTTAACTCAGAAAATATTCCATGGAGCATTTTTAAACTTTATAGTCCCATAGACTGTAACACTGGGAATAACTGGATTGAATTTTGGAAAGGTCCGTTGTATACTTCTGGTACTAGGGTGTAATTTATCCCCAAAAGTTGTGGGACATAATTTCCAAGCCATTGATTCAATTTTGTCCATATGGATCGAGGTCATATAACATATTTTACTCTAGTAGTTCATATTTTACTCGTGTCGGGGTCCTTTTTTACAAAAACATCTTGACCACATTTAAATCTGAGGAATTCAATCAGGGTGGATTGCTTGTACAACATAGGGGATTGGGACTTTTAGGGAATATACCCTTGCTGTCTGGGACAACAGAATAGGCCTAGTTTAGTATGATACAGTAATTAGTCACAGTACATGCATACAGTACAACCTCGTGAAATTTATCTCTGCATTTGACCCATCCCTGAGGGAGCGGTGGGCGGCCCCTGTGAAGCACCCGTGGAGCTGAGGTTTCAGGGTCTTGCTCAAGGACCTAGGGCTTGTTGCATCAGGGGCCGGGCTCGAACCTCGGTTTACCGGTTGAGGGACAACTGGTCTACCAACTGAACCAAAGCCGCCCAATGTCGGTAAAATATGAGATATCTATTATAGATCTCGTCGAGTCAATTCACATGCACCAAATTTGGACTAAATCTGATCAACCGTTGAGAAATTATGCCCTAGTGTCCTTTTCCACAAGTATCCTAGTGTCCTTTTCCAAAATCAAAGCATTTCTTCCTTGCACTAAGATTTATTGGACTATGAATTTTGAAAATGGTCCCTGAAAGTTTTTGAGATTGAAAAAAGGATTTTTCATAAAAAAAAAAGCTCTCCTTAGTCAGTAAAATGTGAATTTTAAGAGTAAAATTTGACATATTCAAATTAGATCTCCTCGAGTCAAATCATATACACCAAATTTTAACAAAATTGGACAAATGCGACAGAATGTATGGCCCAAAAACTTTCGGCTATACAGCTCCCTCCTAGTGTCAGTGTCCGGTAAACAGTGTTTTTTATTTAAAAAAAACAAAAAACCTCCACCTAGCGAATAGAATATGAACTATTAGAGTAAATCATGATATATACAAGATAGAGCACCTCAACTCGATTCATATGCACCAGGTTTGGACTAAAGTTGACCAACGGTTGAGAAATAATGCTCTGATAATTTTGCAGATTAACCTCCCCCTAGTGTCAGAAATATAAAACCGAACTCTACCAAAACAGTTCCAGTTCCTCCTGTCACTAAAGTCTATATGGGTCTAAAATTTGAAAATGATCCATGATAAACTTTTGAGTTAACGCATTAACACGTATGAGACAGCGCTGGTAATGATGATTCCATAATTTCCACGACTTTTCAGTCATATAATTACGGCCTTTTCCCAGCCTGCTGGTAAAAACTTTCTTCCCACATCTTATACAGTCCCAGTAACCTGTTCAGTCTTTCCCTCGCTAACAGTTGAAGGGGTTACTTCCATTTCCGCACCGGAGGACAGCCAGGGAAGAGACAGAAAACCAAAGAGTGAGAGCTCCGCATTCACTGACCTGACCTCATTGACACGCTCAGGTAATAAAAACAATAAAATACATTAAATTTATAAGGCACTTTACATTTGGATCAAATCTCAAAGTGCTACAAGGTAAAATGAGATAAAGGCATCAATATAAAATATAATAATAATAATATAAAAATATGACAGCAAGCAAGCGGCAAGGTTATTAAAAGTTATAGGTTTTGATTTGACAGTGTGTTTCCAGGATCTTGCACTTCCAAGGGAAATGGATTCTGTTCTGTCGGTGAAGTAGGATTGAAACCAGTGGCGGCGGCATTGAGACCAATGGTGTGATGTAGCAGGTGTAGGAGGGTTCCATGGTCCACATTGTCGAAGGCAGCAGACAAATAAAGGAGAATCAAGAGGGAAAGTGAACCAGCATCTGCTGCCATCCGTAGGTCATTTGTGACTCTAAGCAGAACTGTTTCTGTGCTGTGGGCGTAGCGGAAACCAGACTGAAAGGTTTCAAAGAGGTTGTTGTATTTGGGTTGGTCCTGAAGGTAGGCAGCAACTACTTTATCCAGTACTTTGGACAGGAATGGGAGTTTGGAAATGGGCCTGTAACTCGCAGAAACATCTGCATCGAGAGTGGGTTTTTCGAGGAGTTGTCTGATTATGGCGTTTTTTAGGGCAGGTAGCTCAAAGCCAGCCTGGACGGATGGGTATATATATCAATCCCTCCCGGCTGGCTTAGAGCCATCTGCTGTAATATTACAGCTGTGATCAGGGGACTGAGACTTGGTGGTGGAATGATGAGATTCAAAGAAGGAAGGTACGAGACTTGTTAATCAAGAAGTCCTGGGTCAAACAATCTTTAGCTGTAATTTTAGTAGGTAAATGTTAAACGTTTATGTTGGACATGTCTGCATCTTCAGGACAAGAATCTAGCGAGTGAGTTTAATGTCGTTCATTTATGACGCAAATGCAGAGGAATGCTGTGATTGGTTAAACGTGTGGGAAAGTACGCCGATTGGTCAAAAGAGCTTAAAAGTTAATAATAATAATACATTTAATTTATAATGCACTTTACATTTGGATCAAATCTCAAAGTGCTACAAAGTAAAAGCAGATAAAAGCATCAATAAAAAAAATAAAAATAACTATATAAAAGCCTGACCAAAAAGCAGCAATGTTAATTAAGGTTATAGGTTCTGCTAAAAAGGAAAGTTTTAAGTCATATTTTAATGTGTCAGTCGTCTGTGGAGCCCTGAGATTGTCAGGGAGGGCATTCCACAGACGAGGGGCAGCAGAACAGAAGGCCCGATCACCCATGGTGCTGAGCTTAGTCCGGGGAAGGAAGAGGCGGTATGAGTGGGTAGAACGGAGGGAACGGAGGAAAGTTCCGGTTTATTGGACCAAATTACGAGGCCACGCAGAATTCACAGGGATCGATTGAATTTACTGGAATTGTTATGATCGAAACATCGCAAAAATCCTGGAGGGAATGATATTTTATCCATATTTACTAATAGTTAATATTTCAACCACTTTGGGGAGCCTTTTCTTTAAAATTAAAAATACAGTGGAAATAACTTCACATTCAATTTAAGGGGTTCAATCAGTGGATTGGAAACTTTTTCGGGGATATACCCTTGCTGTCGGGGATGACAGTATAGGTCTAGTTATTCTGTCTAGAAGGTTCCTTAGTTCTACCTCATTTCTGAACTGTAGAGCTCCTCATAATATTTGCTTAAAGTTACATTTATTTCTACTGTGTCTACTACAGTTTATCCTAGGTTGTTCTGTAATGAAGTGATGGCTCTTACTCTCTGAAACTGCTTGATGCATCATGCCAACACCTTCCCAGGCTTATCTTCCTGATCATTATATGATTGTTGAAGCAGGCTGGCCATTTCTTTTGATGCAAATAGTTCATTTAATTGTGCTTTGAGCAACAGCAGGATTTGATGCGCATCCCTGGACCCTGATTGGTAGTATTTATCCCCAATAACTTTATACTTGTTTCCAGTATTTTTGCCTGTTAATATGCCTGTCTTGCCTTGGAGCTAATAAGAAAAGTCCCAAGGATCAGTAACGTTGAAGTGAGAGCAGCTTCTAAGAGAATTAAGAATGGAAAGGCGGTCCATACTGATGACATACCGGTGGAGGTAAGAGGGTGGAGTATTTAACATTAAACATTATCTGTGAGAATGAGAGGATGCCTGAGTAATGGAGGAAAGGAGTACGTGTGCCAATTTTCAAGAACAAGGGTGATGTTCAAAGCTGTAGCACCTACAGAGGTATAAAGCTGATGAGCCAACGAGACAATGAAGATCCGGGAAAATGAAGATCCGGGAAAGAGTACTGGAAGCTAAGTTAAGAAAAGTGGTGTGAACTTGTGACCAGCAGTTTGGAACGCTCTTTCTTGGCATGAAAGGCCACAATGTTTGCTTTGAGAGTGCTGATTGAGAAGTACAGAGAAGGTCAGATGGAGTTACATTGTGTCTTTGTGGATTTAGAAAAAAAATACAACAGAGTGCCGGATATGTGTAAGAGCAGCACAACAGCAGTGATGTGTGCTCACTGCTGTTGTGCTGCAGTGACCAGGGGACTCAGGGCCGATCCTTGTTTGCTATGGCTGACATCTATTTATTTATCTATGAAATGTAGGATGTCTTATTATTTGTTGTGTACCGTCTTGCTCTCTGCATGAAAATGAGCTTGTGACAATCCCAGCAAACAAGTCTAGCCAGATTACATAGAGTTGGCATGCTGTCTGACAAACACTGGTTAGACCAGTGAAACAGTCTAAGCACAAAGCCTTGTGAGATTGTAAGTGAACATTTCATCCTGAAGTTGATGTATTGGAAGCAGGGAAAATGGTCAAGCATAAGGACTGAGCAACTTGGACAAAGGCAAAATTGTGTTGGTTAGATGATTGGGTCATCTCCGGAAGTGCAGGTTTTGTTGAGGGGTGGTGGGGGTTAGGGTTAGGAGTCCAGAAGATGCAGTGCAGAAACTCTGTATGGACTGTTTCACTGCATGGAACAAACAAGGTTTGACAGACAGTTTGACAGACTATTTACATGGTATAAGTGTAAATATAAACAAATCATCACACTCATCATAAATATAATTTTGGGTCTGGTCTGTGTGAGTCCATTAAAACATGGTATTATAAAGTTTAATTAAGCCCTTTATTTGAATAGGTAGTCTCACTGAGATCTGGTTCTCGATAATCAATCAATAGAGTGATTAGATAGATCGATAGATAGATCAAATCAATCTATCTAAACAATTCTTGCAGATGACGATCCCATCTACGAGCAAAAGCTGTTAGCATTTGATTCTGTAATGTATTTTTTATGTTCATGGCATGAGCACATGTTTGTATAAGCAAAATAAGTGCGATAAGTCACAAGATATGTTGTGAGCAAAAATAACAACCAAAAACTTTGTTTTTTAATCCGAGAGATATAAATCATTTACAAAATTCGGTTAATAATTTGTTTAAAATTGCTTTTCCTCGCAATTTATAGATTTTTCTTTATTTTGGGGGGTATCAAGTATTTCTAACACATGCAACTGGCCAATGGTCGCTGTTGTCTTGTGCAAAAATTGTGGTAGTGGGGTATTTGAGTAGACTCTTTGTGTATACATTATAAGGTCTATCATAGTTGATTTAAGAGGATCAAATTTGTTTGGATATTTAGGACTTGTAGTAAAGGCGGGGCTGACAATGACACAGACACAGTTCCTTTGGTTTGGAAGAGGTTTTTTCACTGCTAGTCAAAGATAATATCACTGAAAGTAATCCGCTCTGAGTTAGTATGGGATGATATAAATCTTATAAATTATTTTTTACTCTTTGCTCTTTGCAGTTGTTGGATGGTAGAAACAAATGAATGAATGCCAAGCTTAAGTAAATGATAACTTGATATTCAAAGGGGTAGAATTGCAAAAATATTAAAAATCTGCCTTACCTGATGATGAAATATGACTGAAGAAAAGCAAAACATTTATTGTTTTCATCATATTGTGACGAAAAAGCATCAGTGAAGTACAAGAGTTGGTTGAACTGAGGAAGGTGAAAGTGTTTCTATTCTAAGTGGAGATGGCCGGATTTAAAGACAGTGTCACACCTCAGAGAACATCAGTTTCATTGTGTCTAAGGACGTGTCAAAATACACATGACTCATGACTTGGAGCTTTAATATCCATCTCTCATCATTTGGATCGATTGGATCATCAATGGGCAAAGAGAACAGAATTATGTGGTTTTCAAATCACATCATGTGATCATGTGGGATTTCCTTTCTCTCCAGTGGAATCTGAGGTCTGTTGTTGGTATTGAATATTGTTGGCTAGGATGCAAATTCTCAGCATTACCACTTCCTGGAAGAGCTGCTCTCTAGTCTATATAATCTTTCGTTGCCTGTTTACTTAACTGTGATTGATGATTGCCTGATCCTTGTCTATTAGGCATGTTATGTTTAAAGAATGTGCCAAACACTTATCTTGATATACACTTTCTTGAGACCAGATCTGTACTGATTTTGGCTAATTTTCTTGGTATTTAAAAAAAATAAAATTTCTGGTCAGATGACATGGCGCCTTTGTATTAGTTCATTGGGAGATATTGTTTGATGTAGAATAATTGTTTTTGTGTTTTCTGTTTTGTTGATGTAATTTGATCTATTTCCGACACATTTTAACGCATTTCTCTCCTGCAGGTCAGAGGCTGTGAGTTTTGCAGTCGACAGCCTGGCCCTCCAGCGGTGGTTCCCTTCCCAGATGACCCTTGTCATAGAGCGCTCTAGGCGGTCCTCAAACCGTGATCTCTACTGGTATGTAGTTCCAGGATCCTGAACCCTTTCCATTCAAGCTGTGGTGGTAAGCCTCAGCCCGGTTGGGGAAAGTTAATATATCCCCGACAAGTCGGAAATCTGCATCGAAGCCGCTACCGCCGCCTCTGCAGATCCTTCATGTTAGCGCGATAACTCAAAAAAAACTACATCATATATATTTTCACATTTTTAACCTACATATACCTAAGTGCGTGGAAGAACTGGAGTGTCCTCAGATGAATAAATTTGTATATTTCTGACAGTAAGGGGAGCTATCTGCAAAATTATCAGGCCATAACTTCTCAACCAGTCGTCACATTCACTCCAAACCTGTTGCGAGTCAAGGAGAGTCCATCTTCTGTACATCATGTTTTACAATAATAGTTCATATTTTATGAACACAGTTTTTCGGATACAACTTCCTAACCTTGAGTTCTATTCAGTCCAAATCTGGTGATTTTGGTCGAACATCTGTGAGAAACTCAGCATGAATGCATTCGGCTGATCAAAAGGTAGCAACCAAATCTTCATTCATATACACACACACACACACACACACACACAGGATAGGGTATGGGTAGAATGGATACCTTGAGACCCAGTCTCTTTGCTATAATCTAGTCCAAGGGTCGGCAACCCGCGGCTCCAGAGCCGCCTGCGGCTCTTTAGCGCCGCCCTAGTGGCTCCCTGGCGCTTTGTCAAAAATATGAAAATGGAAAAAGATGGTGTGAATATACTTTGTTTTAATATAATTTATTATCCAATGCTGTAAAAATGTGTATAATTAATATTTAATTTCAACATTTCTGTCAACGGAGATTTACGTCATAGCCTGCGACACACGTTTCTTTCAGCTCGGTGTGGTGCCAGACAGGTGGCTGTTGCAAATAAACCGGCGGGTGTGTCACGTGCCATGGATCCCAAAGGGAAAAAGAGAAAGATAGCTGAGGAGAACAGAGGATTCCACCGTTCTTGAACTGAATAATTCGCTTTCATTGTCAATGCGGAAGGATTGCCTGCATGTTTGCTTTGTAATGAGAAGTTGTCAAATAAAAAAAGAGTAACGTGGAAAGACATTTCCAGGGGTAGCATGCTACATTTGCAGCCGAGTACCCAGTTGGGAGTGAGAAAAATTGCGATTGCATTACTTCGGAGCGCAAACATAGATTTAAGAAGTGGATTGCATCTCCAAACTCCACTACTGCTGCTAGTTTTGTTGCAACCCGGGAGATAATAAAGCGTAATCGGAAGATACCGAGTGGCTGGAAAAACTGCACTTTATGGTGGATATGACAAGTCATTTAAGCAATGTACTGCAAATGCTTGAAGCTATTTTGTCGTTCGAGCGCAAGCTGACTGTATTCGCCAGAGATGTACAGCGAGGCACGCTCTCTCACTTCCCCTCCCTGAGAGAGTTCAAAGAAGCCCATCACGATCACACACTCAACGGTGGTTATTTACAAGGTGCGATCGTTGATGTGCAAACTGTGTTTGGGAGCAGATTTAGCGAGTTCCGAAAGGAAAAAATGACACTATCCTTCCCCGTCACACCCCGTGAGATTGACCCGTCCTTGTTGAACACATTCCCAGGGGTAAATCAAGCTGACCTTGAAATGGAAATGGCTGATTTAGCTGACAAAGATTTATGGATGTCCAAATTCAAAAGTCTGACAGCCGAGCTGGAAGACGTCACTCGCCAGAAAGCCCAGCTTGCCCAAAGCCACAAATGGAGCGAAATTGAAAGCCTCCCTACACCCGTTCAGCAGAGTAGTCACGTGGTGCGTCATTCTCTCCAGGATGCGCTGCAGGTAAAATAAACGTTTAATCATGAATGCACATTATGTATTTGTAGCCTACTTATCATTTTGATAGTAGGCTAATATAGACACTTACAGCATGTGTTGCCTTAATTATAAGGCTTATATAAGGCTTTTAATTTTTTTGCGGCTCCAGACAGATGTCTTTTTTGGTCCACTACGGCTCTTTCAACATTTTGGGTTGCCGACCCCTGCTCTAGTCCATGAAACTCTCGTCGGCTCCAGAATCCACTAAAGCCTGATATGACAAAGTTGGGCGGACACAATTATCTTACCCAGAGTTAAAGATCGTGAACATTCAGAGGATATAGTCCGACTCACC
The DNA here is from genome assembly GCA_037951165.1 of Lophius americanus. Taxonomy (NCBI): domain Eukaryota; kingdom Metazoa; phylum Chordata; class Actinopteri; order Lophiiformes; family Lophiidae; genus Lophius; species Lophius americanus. The sequence goes on from JBBDHG010000170.1 coordinate 2,186,423, forward strand.
AGTTTCTTCATTCTTGGAGACCCCTTGTCCCTCAATGGGCAGCGGGCTAAGAAGTGACCCAGTTGCGGACAGTAAACGCAACCTCCCTCCCGAAAGCGACGCTGTCTCTCCTCCGGGGACAATCTGGCACGGCTGACTTGCATGTACTCCTCCGAGACAGCAGAGGGCGGAGGCGAGTGCCGAGGCTGTGGAGCTCTGGAAGCAAGCTGCGAGGAAGAACCCGTGCAGAGTTGATCTTTCTCCCTCAGTCTTTCGTGAAGCTGGTTATCGATCCGCGTGACCATGGCGATAACAGAGTCCAAGTCAGCGGGAAGATCCAGAGGGGTGATCAAATCCTTGATTGTGTCCGAGAGTCCCGAAAGGAAAGTGTCGCGGAGAGCGGCGGAGTTCCATCCACTGTCCGCTGCTAGGGTACGGAACTCAATGGCGTAGTCAGTAACCCGGCAACATCCCTGTCTCAGACCAGCCAGAACTCTTGCGGCTTCTGCACCGGGAGCGGTGTGGTCAAAAATCTTAGAGTGTCAGTAAAATCATGCAGCGACTGGCACACATGGGAATTCCGAGCCCACTCTGCTGTCGCCCACGCCACACGAGAGGTGTAAAATCATGAATGCCTCTTTGGTCCTTTCGCTGGGAAATGAGTGGGCTTGTAGCTCAAAATGAAGGCTACATTGAGTAAAAAAGGCCCGGCAGTTACCGGAGCTTCCGGAGAAGCGTTCGGGCTTGGCCAAGTTAAGACTGGAGGCATGGTAGGAACTCAGCGCCGGAGTGGAGAGAAACAGCGTATCCAAGCTACTCACCAACTGCTGAAACTGGGCGCTGAGGTGAGTGAACTGGGTCTCGATGGAGTTTTGAAACTCGCCATGTCTGTCCGTTAAATCCCTCACTCCTCTGTACACCTGTTCCTCATGCTGGTTGATGCGCTCGCCCTGGCCGCGGAGAGCAGCATGCAGTGGGTTGGAGTCGGCTGGATCCATTATGGGCAGATCGTAATGTCAGGCTGGCACCACAATTAGGATCCACAAGCACGACTAAAGTGAAGACAACGTCTGGTGAATAAAGTCTTTACTCGTAATGGCAGGCAAACAATAACCGAGGGAGCAGGCAAAAATACAAGGTTTCTTACGAGCAGAAATCAGAACCATAAATCACGGGGAACACTAGGAATTACGCTGGAAAGGATGGAACAACACGATCTGGCACAGGTCGGGAGGGGAGCACAGCTTAAATACACTGAGGCAGGGTCTTAACAAGACGCAGGTTTTAACAATCAAGAGTGGAGAAGCAATCAGACAACAAACCTAATTACAGGGCATGACAGAAAGAAAAAAAGAACAAGCTGTAAATAAAAACGAGCTAACTGTAAGAAACTCTGAAATGAATAAAAACAGTACAAAACCATACATTTCAAGTGACTGTAAAATAATGTTAATTATACAGTAAGTAAACATCAACACATCGAACATAAGGGGGCTGACCATAAAGTAAGTTCAATCTATCCAATAATAAGAATAATGTAAGTCCTTTCAATTTGTTTAACTTTTCAGAAACTTACTCAAGAGCTTTAATTTATTCTGCCAGGAAATTATATAAAGTTTAGTTATCTTTAAAATATCTACATTTGTCTATTAATAACTTTCCCTACAGTAATAACTATTTTAGTATGAAGTCCTAATTGTCGATTTTTTTCTATGCATATTCCAAATTTTATGGTATCCACTGCCAAAGATGGTAAGTCAGTTTCCTTATAAGTCAGTATAGTCAGTTTCCGCATAACCACCTCTACGTATTGCTACAGAAAGACGCTACTAATGGTCAATGGAAAAACACATGCTACAACTTCTTAATGTTCTTTTCACCAAATGTATACACTTATTTGTCATAAAATTAAATATCAATCTCAAAAATTGCCTTGTCAGGAAAAGGAAGTTCGCCTCTTTCACTTTAGGAGCTTCCTCCTAAAGTGAAAGAGGCGTACTTAATTTTTCCTGACATGTCAGGCTGTCTCATACAGTTATTCTACATTCACTTACAAAGCATGCTTGCTGACAGCTGTCTGAGCAAGCAGTGATGAATGGATAATGTTGTCCCATGTGTTTCTGAATGGTTTTTCAAAGTCAGCGACATACTCAATTATATTGTATGAGCATTGGCATTAAAATAAAGCACTGATAAATTTTAACTCAAACTTTATGGCAAAATGTTTATTTAAATTTGTAGAATACAAAAAGGTATAATAGGTGAATAAATAAATTTAACAAATTGAAAATAGTAATTATGAGTCACAATGAAATAAATATACATACGGTTTAGCGATTTAGTCAGAAAAAAAACGTAAGTAAATTTCTTCTTCGGTTTAGTAGAGTCTGTCTAAGTACAAGTCTAAAACTTTAACCTGACATAGAAAATTATTTAAAAAATATTTAAAAAATAATAATAATAAAAGAAGAATAACAGCCAGTTGTTTCATAAGAATTTAATAACACTGCTCTACCTCATCCAGGACCTGAAAAATGGTCCACGGAAAGTCTCCATTGTCCATGTACCCATGAAGCTCCTCTCCATCTTTCCTCCAGGTGAGCATTGTATTGTAGTTGAAACCTGTAGCGTGGCACCTGACTGGAAAGGTTGGAGTGTGCTGGTAAAAACTCAGTCAGTGAAACTTGGCTTGATCCTCTCCCACACCCTCTTAATGGCTCTCCACAGGCTCAGGTGAGACTGTTACTCTTCAATTGTATAAATATGACTATACTCCCTTCCACCCCACTAACACCATCATAAAATCTGCGGAAGACCCCATCGTGGTCGGCCTGATCTCAGCTGGTGAACAGCCTACAGGGATGAGGTCCAATGACTGACAGTGTGGAGTTCAGTAAATATCCTTGGACTGACCGCTTCAAAAACAAAGGAAATCAACATTGACTAGTGAACTTGCTCCTATGTACAGTATTATAGTGCAGAAATTGAAGTGTTGTCTTGTATTGGTTGTTGTTTTTTGTGGTTATGTTTGTTTTTGTTCTATTTATGTCCTATTTTACTGTATTTGTCTATTTCCAAACTCCGTTCTTCACTCAGCTTAAGTGATGCTGAAAAGCTGGTCTACGCCTTTGTCTCCTCCAGACTGGATTACTTTAACACACTTCTCATCAGGATTCCTGATAAAAGTCTTCAAAGACTAGAGTTTGTTCAAAACAGTGCTGCAAGGATCCTGATGAGAGTGTAAACATGAACACATCACCCCCGTTCTACATTCCCTTCATTGTCTTCCCATCTCCAAAAGGATTGATTATAAGATCTCTCCTCACTCACCAGTGCATCCATGGTAACGCAACCCCCTATCTAAAAGAACTACTCACCCCACTGACCTCAACACGATCCCTCCGTTCTACCCACTCATACCGCCTCCTCCTTGCCCGGACTAAGCTCATCACCATGGGTGATCGGGCCTTCTGTTCTGCTACCCTTCGTCTGTGGAATTCCCTCCCTGACCATCTGAGGGCTCCACAGACGACTGAGGCTTTTAAAAAAGGACTTAAAACTTTCCTTTTTATCAGAACCTACAACTTTTTATAAACATTGCTGGGTTTTGTTCATATTTTTATATTATTATTATTATATTTTTTTTATTAATGCTTTTATCTGCTTTTACCTTGTAGCACTTTGAGATTTTATCCAAATGTAAAGTGCGTTATAAATAAAAAGTGTTATTATTATTATTATTATTTATGTGTTCTGTATTCTATACAATGACAATCCAGTTTCTTATGTCTTTAACTAACAGAGGTTAATATTCAAAAGTGGGAAAATTTCTCAGATTGGAATGGATGAATAAAAAAAAATTACAAATAATTAAATGAGCTACTAGATAATTGATGTTACAGACAACAGGAGGGAAAAAGACTATGGAAGGAAGCATAACAAAACTCGACACAATTTTCAGAATAGAATATAGAACAGACTACAGGCAAACCCGCACCATTAAAGTGCCAATATTCACTGACACTATTTCTACAGTTATCATGTACCTGTGTGCATGATAACTGTGAAGTTACTGTCATTCTCCCAGCTTTGATAAGAAAAAAAAATCTGACTGAAAAGATAATTCAATGTCAGTTCAGACTGACGGTTTTAAGATGCGTACATTTATAGATTCACTATAAATGTACGCAAATCATCATCACAATTATCATGAATATGATTTAGGGTACTGTCTGTGTAATTTAGTTAAACAAAAGTCCAATTAAGTCAAGGTAAATCTTAAATGGAGTCACACAGAGACAAATTACAAAAACCTTAAGTATTTACTACAGAAAAGTAAAAATAACTTTTGTTTTCATTTTGTTGTGATGAAGGTATGTCAATGATGGACCAGATCCGGTTGAGCCGTTCTGTCTTCTTTCAATTCTCATTGTGTTTTCCGCAGAGGAAGGTTCAACTGTTTCTACTCTGAGTTTAGACAGTAAGATAGATTCATATCTGGAAATAGCTCTGTTTCAACACTTTGGGATTTAGGTCAAGAATTTAGTTCCCCTTGATGTTTGTTTCTATATTCGTGGTCAGCGCAATGATTTTTATGTCTTTATGGAGCTGTGTGCTCACATTTTTCACAGGAACTGTATATTCCAATTAACAGAGCAATGGTATTGATGGCATTTTCAAACATTAAACTCTGGAATTTGTTTCAAAGCCGTTTACATGTCCCAAAAGGTAATTCTCATGGAAGGCACAAGCCTTTACTTTATGTTATTCTCTTATTCATTGCCATCTCGTGATGGACAGTTTTGATGCCTGTTCTCACTCAATAAGTCTCTCAATAAGTATTCCTCTTATTTACTTAGTTAGTCAAAGTTTTCTCAATGTGCGCCGTAAGAAACACCACCGCATGCCACACCATCCAGAGGCAGGTAATGGCTTTTGCCTGATGGTAGGATTCATAAATTTGCTTAGATGATGTATGCAGTAGTGCCCCTTTGAGTACCGCTATATGTTGTGTGTTTGTACGTGGGATAACTCAAAAGGTTTGGGATCTAATTAAATTCCATGGAAAGATTTGCCTAAGGAGGGGAACAGTTTATTAGATTTTTAGACATATCCAATGGATAATATATATACTGGATTTTTGTTTTATAGGAATCCTACTATGGTGATACCATGACCTGATCACAGTGTGGTGTCAGTTATTTTACTTATTTAAAGGTCTAAATTATTTACTTATGTAACTGTGTTAATTTAATTTTAATTTAGTTTTTTACAAATTACTTAGCATAGTCAATAGTCACGGCAGTGGAGTGTACCAAAATCAAGCTCTCCTAAGGGTCCAAAAAGACCGGAACAAATGTACTTCTAGTGGAGTACTTGACCAAGTGCTAATTCCACCCCTGATGTTGACATAGTCTGAACTCATTTTAAAAGATTGAAAAAAAAAGTTTATGGACATCTCTAAACTACAGATATTTTTTAAATTAAAGGTAGTTCAATAGAAGAATATCTTTACGTTGTGGATAATGAAGAAATTATTGCATACTACAACATATATCTACCAATTATTCATTATACATCGGTAATTTTCTAAATCAAATATGTTTATTTAAATATATCGGTATATCTCTTGATAAATTATATTACATCCTGCGATCCTCCAGTCCAAATACTCTTCTCATCATCTCGCGATATTTGAAGGAAAATCCATTCGTCCCCTATGGTCTGCTTTACATTTTCACTTAACAAATGCTGTGAAGTTTTTCGAGTGGAAACGAAGCTAGAAATTTGTTAAAATATCACCACCATCGTATCATATAAAATTTATCCAAACGTTTCCCACTGGAAAGACGACGAGGGCGCAATGACGGAGAACAACTTGAAACGGAGCGCATTCTCGCGAGAGAACGCTGAGTTTACTTGAGTAAATGCCACGTCCTCCCAGATGCATCAACGTCCACAGAAATATTAGCGGTTAACAAGCATATTGTTCTCGGACCTGAAAGCTATCGAGCAGTAGGGATATTTGACACATCCCGGTAAGAATAGTTTCTCTTTAATTTGTTACAAAAGTACGTCTTCTGCAGCAACATGTTAGCAAATGTGCCTTAGCTAGCTAGCCGGCTAAATGACTCTGTATATTAGTCTTTCTGTTAGAATGACGATTTCACTCTTTACTGTGGGATGCAAATTCATTCTACACTTAGAGATTATCCACTCCACACCCACTGTAAGTGTGCAGCCGTAAACAGGTAACGCCAACTATCAGGAGACAAAACTAAATCAAACTGTAATGGATAAGTTAGCTGACTAGGAATGTATCTTTACAGTTTAATTTCAGGGCATCTTTTATGTTTATCCAAGCATTGTTTTAGTTCAGCACAGTAATATGTTCTTCAGCCAACAAATGGAGATACAGATGGAGGCTCAATTACTCGAACAACATTAAATATATAGATTTATAAAAACGATACACAATAAAATTCCAGCCACTGACAAGTGAACTGAATATAAGTTATTATGTAGTTTGCACCCGTCAGTCCTACTGCCAGGAACGGATCCGAGCGACTTTGACAAAGACTAAATTGTGATGCCAAGACCAATGAGTAAGCACATCTCTAGAGCTGCATGGGTGTTCCTGGTATGCCATGCTTGATAAGAAAAGAGGTGGACCACTTAATGCTGATTCTGATGGGTGTCCTCACATTGAGTGCATTAAAGCCTACTGGGACCACTGGACATGAGATGGGACATGATGCTTTTAGGCATGTCACAATATCAGATTTTGGTGTCAGGGTTATTGTTGCCATGGAATGAAACACTGATCAGAGAGTTGAAAAAGCTGTGTCTATTTGACGCTTGTATGGAAGTGGTGTGTATGGCATAATGCAAACTTTTTACATCTAAGGGTGTGTTAGGTAGGCAGACTTGTGAACGTTACAGCCACACCAATCCGCGATAATATTTAAACTACTTGCCTAATTTTATGAAGGCACAGAAAACAGCTCTGTGGTGTAACTCAGTGCTCCGAAACCTCATAATTCCCAGGACTAAACTAACATATTTGCTGCTAACCTTCTGATGCCAGACACCAAAGCACTTCTTCGTACATCTTGTGGAGTCAATATCTCGATGGATCAGAGCTGTTTTGGCTGCAAATGGGAACCTACACAGAGTTTGGTGTATATTATGTATCAACAGTCACCAGTAACCAATAACCAAATTGCACATAAGTAAGTATATTCGACAACAACAATTATTAAAAGTGTTTTTCTGAAATTAACATAAAACGCATTTTTTTTCCAAGGGGTTCCAGTCTTATTGTTGAACATGTCTAGGTTGTGACCTGCCGCAAATAGCTTCTTGTTGCATTCCTAAAGAATCTTTGCCCATTCTCCAAAGATAAATCTGTAATATTCCTGGGTTTATGTCCCACACCCATCATCAGAATTATCAATGATGTTCCAGTACAGGAACGTTTTATCATCAGTTTAAAGTTTTTCTGAAAATGAGGATTGATTGCAAAGACCTGGCCTATCTTTACAATTCACTTCCATCCGGGTACAATTTTGGTCATATGTACATATCCAGAACTTGTGTAAAATGACATTACAAGAGCTGATTGTCGAGGTAAGCAAGTTGTTCCGCATTTGCCTCACAAACAAATTAAATCAAAAACTTTGGCGGGCTTACATTTAGGGATGAATGTAAACCCACACATACAACATGTACACACATAGGACAACCTTCGTTCATTCATATCTACCTGTTGCAGGGACATTGGTATAGATGTAATGTATGCAAATGTCAAACAACAGACACAGCTTTGTGAACTCTCTCCTGCTATAGTGTCTATAATTGTGAATACAGTGATTATTTCTCCAAAAATAATCAAGATATCAAAATCTAATATCATGAAATCCCTTCTGACCACATACGGGATTTCAAGATATTAGGACCACATGTGCTGTCTGTTAAACACGGACAGCACATGCTTTGTCATGTTTTTTTCTTTTAATTCTTCTTGTCAATAACTAAATGTTATATGATGTAAACTGAATGGTGCTTGATGTGCTAGTTTTATGGGTGCTTTCATATTTATTGTATTTTGGACCATTATTAAATGTGTTTGTTCTGTTGAAAGCCTATCAGATTGTTTAGTTTAACAAAATTGTGGAGAGAATCAGATCTCAATTTTAAGCAAAAAACAAGTTATTCTCATTTTAGCCAGAATTGCCCAGCTCTTATGCAAAGCTCTCCAGTCCTCCGGTTTAAAAACTAAAATGTGCTCAAGGTATTGTGGGGCCTCATTTATTGAAGTTGCATATGTACAAAAAAAAGGCATACACCACCTTCTAAGCATTCCATTGGATTAATACAAAATAAACTTGATGGGATAATGTGGATAAATGGGGATTTTACGACTCTGATGGCAAAAGGTGGAATTGGAGAAACGGTGTTAAATAAATCCAGATATCACTCAAAGTAAGTTTTACAATGAACAATAAAGCAGGTGTTTGATTCATCCACTCTGAGGAATGGATAGAAACATGTCTGTCACTGCAAACAAACCCTCTGATGTTTCTGTAATTATCAAACAATATTCATATGTTATTGAAATTCATTCTCATAAATAAAAAAGTAAACCTTCTGAAACAAAAGCCAGTTCCTATGCCTCAGTTTCTCTTAATTATTATATAATTATTATTGTTGATGGGTATAAAAATGTGCAACTATGCACAGCGGCTTATTTGTTGCTGTTGGAGGATGCGGAGATTGGAAGATGCAACTGTTCGGCTTTAGTAGATTCATGTGTTTGTTAAACACAACTTGTTTTTTGCCCCGAAAGTAGTTTTTTTTTCGGGTACTTGTTCACGTGAGGGAAAAAGCGTGAGATGGACAGAGGGATCAGGACGCTATATCGATCCGTTGTGGGGAAGAGAGAACTGAGGTGAGAGGCAAAGCTCTCACCTTACCGGGAGCGATTTACCAGTCCATCTACGTTCCCTCACCTATGGTCATGAAGTGTGGGTAATGGCCGAGAGAATGAGATTTGCGGATACAAGCCGCTGAAATTCGCTTTCTCCGCGGGGTGGCTGGGCTCAACCTTAGAAATAGGGTGAGCTCAGATATCCAGGAAAGGCTCAAAGTAGAGCCGCTGCTCCTCCGCATCGAGAGGAGTCAGTTGAGGTGGTTTGGTATCTGGTTAGGATGTCCATCTGGGAGGAGACCCCGGGGCACGCCGGAGAAATTACATCTCTTGGCTGGCTTGGGAACACCTCGGAATCCTCCCAGAAGAGTTGATGGATGTGGCCCCCGCAACCCAACCCTGATAAGCGGAAGATAACGAAAAGAAACTTTCAAAGTTTTCTATTGGGTTTTTAATTAGTTTACAGCCTCTATGTATCGCAGCTCCTGGCAATTTTTCTTGGACTTGCTGGTACACTTCCTTATTTCTTACTTCCCACTTATATTTCTTTAGAGTTTGTATTTATAACAAAATGTCTGCTGTGGTGCAGATCATTAAATGCCTGCATTATGCACGTGACTGAAAGAAAACAACCACCATGTCCAGCACTGATTATGTATTTTCCTTTAACGTAATGTTGTAGACTCACCAGGACACATTAACATTAATCCTTTAAAAGATATGTGGTAAAATGCGTGCAGGACCAACTTGGCAAGTGGTTTGAGTGATTGGAAGGAGTCTTGATGGTCGTTTACACTTATATTTAGCGACGTGTTTGGTGACATCAATAGAAACCCGTTGAAGAGTTGAAAGTTAACTCCCAAGAAATAAACAGACAGAGGCACTAATAGATAGTTTAGTTTTATTGTCTACTCATAGCAGGTGGGACAGCAGCCAGATAATCTCATCAAACATCAGTCAAACATCGAATGGTGGAAAATGATGTGGAAATGATTATGAAATGCGATATACCTGTTTGCTCAATCTTTTTTATACAGGTGAATGGAAGCAGTTTTCATGATTGTCAATATCAAATGATTGACAATCAGACACGTTTGTAATATCATGAAGTAAAATAAAAGTTTGAATTTTCTACTAAAAAGTAAAAAAAACTTTGCAAAAAAGTGGTGCCAATTGCTATTAAGGAACTATTAATTTTCAAATTTTTCCAGTATGTTCGTTCTCAAAAGTTGAACTTAGGCTCTTTCCGTGAATGGGACTTGACTTCGATGATGATATCCTGCAAAAAACTCAAAAAACTGACTGACATTTCTAATGCTTTTTTTTTTACTATATCATCTTTGTTGTAGGGGATAATATGGGTTGTGTACGTCTGCTAACACTGACCGTGGTCACATCTGCAGCACTTCTCATCGCTTCCCCTTTGACCATCGCTCATAGCCCTTCCCATGGACATGACCATGGACATGACCATGGACATGACCATGGACATGGAGATGACCATGGACATGGCCACCATCACCACAGCCACTCCCAAGGAGAATTTGATCACTCCCATGACCCTGAGGTGAAGATGTTCCATGGTGCGAGCAAGTGGAGCGCAGAAGCCAACCTTCCTCCGCACTCTAATGATCACGGACACGCTCCCGATCACGGACACGCTCATGACGCTCGTCAGGAGGATGTTCTTCAGGTGAACAAGGACCATGGAGGACACAGAGGGGAAAGGGTCAAGCGGGAAGTGGAAAAGAGAGACATGTTGGAGCTCTGGATGCAGGTATGTTCATGTGTAAGATCCGGTATATTAAGCTCCATGGTGAAAATTGGAAACTTATCGAGGTAGAAGTACATTACACTTAATGATGCAGTTTGTAGATTAAGTGGCATCTAGGGATGAGTTCCAGACATGTATTGAACCTTTGCTCAACCCTCCATATCCAAATATCTAGTGCCAAAATGTTGTACTTTGTAAAACTACTGGTCAAAGCTTACATGTAAGATAATGAACAACATTTGTTCTGCATTGTGGTAGCTTTGACAGTTGCACTGGAGGCCTATCCCACTTCCCCCAGGGAGGGATAGGAGTGTGTAGAAAAAGCACTTGCGAAGCAGCAAAGTCTAGGTGTGGGGGTTGCTGTCAAGGTTTGTCCCGGAGCCATGAGAAACCTTCGTCCCTGAACTGGTTCAAGACCATCCCTTGCCCATCCAGTTAAAAATAGTTAGCCAGCAGCAACTTATTCATTATTATTTTATGAGTTGGTTTAAGCAGCAAAGGCTTTCTTCATTGTACTTTTGCCACTAAAAACGTGAAAACTCTAAAACCAGTTTACGGTTTGTCTGTTCAGTCTACTGTACAGGGCAATCGACATTGTAGCCTCTGTGGAAGATTACCTAAAATTAAACCAATATTAAAAAAATAATTTTAAGCTGATTATATAACAGTAACAACGCATATATGAATAATATATTCCACCCCACTAAACTTCCACATTGGTTCTTAACAAAGTATATTTTTATTCATACTCTTTAGCATCAGCCTTCAAATTTCTATAACCTTGGACCCTTTCTAAATTAAGATTGCTTCAAGTCAGTCAAATCTGGCAAAAAAATAAAAAGCATTATTGTTCTCTCTGACAAAGACTCCTGAGACGAGGCATATGTTTCACCACATGCTGTCTGCATTATCTTAAGAACACAATCTGATACAGAGGGTACAGACATGGCATCATCGTCTACAACACTGAAACACAAACTGATACACACTCACTCTGCATCTAAGACCCTCATACCACCCACTCACAACTAACTCAAAGCCATTTTACACACAGACTGTGCTATAGCACCAAAAACAAACATTCTGTACAATTCCTTTGTTTGCAATGACCAAAAGAACAGCAGAATAACATCACACATTTATGATTTGAAGACTGAACAAAAACCAAAAAGTGTGTGTTGTATTATGTCATACTAGATGTAAGACATAATACAACACACACAAAGCACCGCTTTCTAAAAATAATTTATGATTTTTTTTCTGCCTTTAGTTAGTTCCTAACAGTTACTAGTTGCTAAGTCCTGCCCCCACCTAACCCTCAGCCTCACACTTATCCAGATGTTTGATTAATTTCTGTTTCCATCTCAATAGGTGGGTTTCCATGGGACGCTTTTCTCCTTTCCGAATTAAACCTTTCCGATTAGCAATGTTGGTCGCCTGTTTACATGACTTGTGATCATTTCCGACCCGGTGTCTACATGCATCGTCTCACCTAATCGGAAACGCTTTCACACATGCGCAGAAGATCCACATTCCCGGTCATAAGGTTGCGATAATGCTTCGGTGAGCTTGGTGCCGACCGCCAACAAAAGTCCAGAAGAAAAATATGAGAAAGAAGTGACTTTTCGCCCATCAAGTTTGTCCAAGTTGCAATGAATAAATTACTCTCCAATGCAGACCGGTACTGCTTTGAAGTCGCTCTGCAAAAAACTTAGCGGAGCATGACAGTGTTGGGCATGCGCAGATACAACTCAAACAGAAAGCTTTCCGATACAGCGTTTACATGCAGCGAGTGGCTATCGGAAAGGCTTTCCGAAAGGATTTTCACTACCTCCTTGCAAGAGAATGAAATCTAATTCGGAAAGGTTCTTTCCATTCTGAAAGGGGTGTTTACATGCAGCATTTTCTTTCCGATTATACAGCTTTTCCGAATCTAATCGGAATAAGGGTGTCCATGTAAACCCACCTATTGCTGGAACAACTCAAATAACCACATAACACCTCTATTTACACAGCACTTCTGTGTGGAGTACAACACATCATAATAGTAATAAACTTCCCTTCATCCCTGTCCACAGGCTATCGGAGCGACCTTGCTGATCAGTGCAGCTCCCTTCCTCATCCTGTTTCTGATCCCAGTTCAGTCCAACAGTGATCAGCACCAGAACCTGCTCAAGGTTCTTCTCAGCTTTGCTTCAGGTGGCCTGCTGGGGGACGCCTTCCTCCACCTCATACCTCACGCTTTGGGTAGGTAGTCGCTCATATATCCCTGCCACGAAGGACAGGGAAGGATATGGGCTGTCCTTTTGTCTCTAACATTTCATTCAAGAGCGTAACTCAAAATTGCTTATATCCTTCTGTCTTCATTTAAATGCACTGATTATAGACAATTAATTTAAGGGAAGTTATTTCGACATTAATTTAATTTTTTTTTTAAACTCCCCAAAGTGAAACAAAAGGAAAACACTGTTTGAAAATAAATAAATAATAGAAATAATCCTCCTTGTGAGTAAAATGTGGACATTGAGTAAAATACAATATATTTTAGATAGATCTCTAGTCAATTCATATGCACCAAATTATGACATTATTACCCCTCTTGTATGTATGCCGTATGTCTCAATGCATCGCGCTGCTGATGGCTACGTTAGCTAGCTCTCCTGTCGTTGACAACAGTAAACATTTTTTTGTTTTCATTTGTTGCTCACACTTAAGCATAACCAGGGTTGCTAGTTAATTTTTAGGAATGAGATAAATAAGACATTATTGGTAAACAGATTAATGCATTTTATACGTATTTGTCTGTGGATGGTCGTCACTGGCGAAAATTCCAAATTCAGTTGACATTTAGTCCCTATCTGGTGCCCTGATGGATTTGTGAAGTGAAGAGTTCAGGTAGCTCAACGTTCAAGGACTTATTTCAAGCACAACAAGGCAAAATGCTCCTACAAACTTATAAATAACAAAAATATAATATAATTTATGGTTTAAAGTCGTGTTTGAGCCATCACTCCAGAATCTCTGACTTGCATTATTCAGTTGCTCTGATTTTATTATATTGATTAGGATTTGTTTCAGGGGAAAGTTCATAAAATTTTGGTGCCACAAGGACACATTCTTGATCTAATCATGAGTCATGATTAAAAACAGCAATATTTGGAACCCTTAAGATGAAATGAAGATGAAGGTTCATATATCCAGTTGAACCCTGACAAGGATTCAGAATTGAGTGAACAACACAAAACACACCACATCAGGACCTAATCTAATATTGTCTAATGTAATAACATTTATTATGCACAGAACCTCACTCCCACCATGGAGGAGATCACGGACATTTGCAAAAGAGCGAAGAGTCATTTGACCACGGTCACTCCCACGGTATGTAGCTATAGCAATGTTGCTTACTTAATTTTTATTTCATCAACCTTTCCCTACTTCTGCTTTATGCATGGTGACATACGTTCAACTTTCACCTGTGTCTAATGCATGTTCCGGTCACTATCCTGTACCTTACAGGAGCTGCTCACGGTCACATGATGTCAGTGGGTCTGTGGGTTCTCGGTGGGATCATCGCGTTCCTGGTCGTAGAGAAATTTGTGCGTATCCTGAAGGGAGGGCGTGGCCACTCCCACGGCCACTCACATGGTAGGCTGATGAAAACTTATCTGCTGTTCAGAGGTTGTTGCTGACAAAATGTTTTCACCTTACATTTGTTAAAAAACATGTTTTTTCTACCCTTTCACATGTCAAATATTAGTTCAAATTTTTTGGGAAATATTAACTTAAAATATATTAATCTGTGCAGCAACTACTCACAATCTAATATTCGATCTCAGATTGGGGCAAATTTATGAAAAATGTTCAATTTCTCCTATAGAAAAAGATAGTGATGGGGAAGATGAGAAGAAGAAAGATGAGAAGGAGCCAAAAAAAGTGGAAGTGGAAAAGAGCACAGGTGAGCAACAACTGATATTTACAGACTTATGTTTTGAAGCAGTAGACCAGCTCAACAGCTCTGATAACGTCAGTTCCTAAATGATAGTGTCGAAGTTTTAAATAATATTCTAACAACAAGAGGAATAAGCAAATTCTTAGCACAATTACAAAACTGAGTGGAGAATGTGTGTGACGATGTTGGAAGGTGCAAAGTAGCTGACCATACCATGATGATGTTGGGTAGCCAACATTGTTGGGCAGAGAGTGATTAGTCTGTAGCATGGCCATAAGTAAACAGGAACCACTGGGCCAACAACTGTTCCAGAATCCCCAATCAGCCACCTAAAGGAAGACACAGGATTTTCTAGTATGTCCTCACAAGGAGGATACCAGAGGACGTAACGCATGCAACTACCCAGCAAAAGGACTGCTGTCTGTTTGTTTTAAGACTACTTTGGTGTATGTTTATTCCAAAACTGTTAGAAACAGACTCCATGAGGATGGCATTAGGGTCTGATGTTTCTTTAGTGGGACCAATCCTGACAGCCCAGCACCATACAGCTGGATTGGCTCTGACCAGAAAACACCAGAACTGGCAGGTTCACCGTTGCTGCCCCTTTCTCTTCACAGATGAGAGCAGGGTCACACTGAGCTTGTGTTACTGATCTGAAAGAATCTGAAGACGCTGTTCCGAATGTTCATTCACTACAGCAGGACCAGTCTGGGGGTGAATCGGTGATGGTCTGGGGAGGCATATCCTTGGAGGGTCACACAGACCACCACGTGTTAGCCAACGGTACCCTGACTGTTAGGTACCGTGATGAAATCCTCAGACCCATTGTCAGATTAGTGGACCCTTTGTTCCTCTTTTGCAGAACAAAGCCCAGCCTCATGTGACCAGATTGTGTTGGCAGTCCTGGGTTATGCATGATGCATTTGACCCAATGACCTGAATCCGAGAGTCTCTAGGACATTATGTATTTTGCATCTGACTCTGCCCAATAACCCCATGACTGTTAAGGAGCTCACTGATGCCCTCATCCAGGTCTGGGAGATCCCCCACGATACCATACACTGTTTCATATTGTAACATATTATGAGATGTCCTGACAAACAATGATTTCATGTTTTTCACTTTTGTTTTTGGTGTGATTCAGAGTCCAACCCTGGGATCATGATTTTAGTTTCCATTGACTGTTCTTGTGTTATTGTGTTTCAAAAAATTATTCCAAACACAGAACAATAAACTTTTTCACCTGGAAACTATTTTTATTATCTCCCATAACACAGACATCAAAGTTTCAGGTTACCTGAACCTGGCTGCAGACTTCACACATAACTTTACTGATGGCTTAGCAATTGGAGCGTCGTTCCTGGTGGGTCCAACAGTTGGTGCCGTCACCACTATCACCATCCTTCTGCATGAGGTCCCACATGAGATCGGAGACTTTGCCATTCTTGTCCAGTCTGGCTGCACCAAAAGGAAGGTAATCAACTACTTGTGCTTTGGTTAAATGTTGCCAAGTATAAGAATAAAGGACAGTCGTAGAATTTTGAAACCCATGCTTCTGACCTCTACATGGAAAATAATATTTCTCTTCATTTTAATTAGACATGAACAAATAATAAGATATTTAGAAGAGAACAGTACGACCATAAACAAGCATAGAAAGACGGTTCAGAATAGGAAACAAAGCATGCATAACTATACTAAAATAATTAGTGTCTTGCACAGGTTGTTTAGACTAGGTGCTGAACCAACCCACTTTAGTCCCAATTTAGATAGATAAAGGATGGCAGCAAGGAGTGGGACTGTCAGGGAGTGAGACTTCTGTCCGAGGGAGCGCACAGTTATGTTATGTTAGTTAGGTAAATATGTGTCTTGGACTTTTCCGAATCCTTTTCATGCCTATAATTTAAATGCAGCATCTGCTCTTCTGAAAATCCCACTCTGAACCCACTCTGGATTGGTCCCACTCTGAAAATCTGGTTTCAACAAAATAAGACTATATTTATATTTGGTCATTTTATGACCAAATAAAATGACTGGTTAAGTTTAAGTAACCTGGTGGCTGCCCTAGCTGCCGACATTTTATTGTATTCCTAAATACAATATTCCTAAATACCTGTTCTTGAAGAATTTGAATCCTAGATGAGAGTCAGTCTCTTCATTCCTAATTCTCATTATTTGGATGTAGTGAAACTAATTATATGTCCCCTAAAGACGGCCTTGAAAACATCCTACTTAACAAATATAGTTGTTTGTGTTGTGTTGACTTCAAAATAATGATCTATTTTATTGCCCACATACTTAACAAATTCATCATCTAGTAGCCGTTTCTGATTCAGGCTCCTGGTGAATCTTTTACCAGATTTTTATCCTAGTACACCAAACAGAATAATCCTTAATCGGATATTAAGATACCGTCGTGGTGGAATTAATTTACTTTAGACACTGATGTTACCGAGATTAACAAGTGATCTATACGCAAATTAGTTTGAAAAGTACTAGTGGAACATGAATAAGCTAAATCACTGGGCTTCAAATGTCTCCAAATATCTTAACAGATTCAACTCTTGGATGAAATGATGAATTGTTCTGCTTCTGCCATGCATTTGGTCAGCATCTGTAGATTTATCTTTGATTGTTTCTAATATACAGTTTGAGTCTCCTCCTGGGAGGGAAGAAAGTGTGAGAAATACATTTGTAAAAAAAAATTTGGCTCGGCTGTATTGGGAGCACAAATATTAATCAAATTCAAAGCTACTGAAAGAAGAGTTCCCTGAGTGATTAATTTCCTACCTAATTCAAAATATCATCCATGCACAGTCAACATTTATACAGGGAATTTATTGGTTGTAAAAGCTACCATCCTCTTGATGAATCCTGAGATACCAGTACGAATTGTGTTGAGTGTTTTAAATCTTCCTTTTTCCCATCAGGCCATGTGTCTACAGCTGCTGACTGCTGTGGGAGCACTCGCTGGCACAGTGTGCTCACTGTTGGCTGAAGGCGTGGGCGCAGCAGCGACTGCTTGGATCCTGCCGTTCACTGCCGGTGGCTTTGTTTACATCGCCACTGTTACTGTGCTCCCAGAACTGCTGGCGGGCCGCTCTAGTTTCAGTCAATCCCTAATGGAGATTCTAGCTTTGCTGTTCGGAGTCGGCATGATGGTGCTGATTGCTGAGTACGAGTGAGACACACCTGAGAGAAACAATGACAGAAAATTAAAAGGAAAAATGGTTTTAGGTGTCTACAGTTGGATTATTATTTGTTGGGGTGTTTTTTTGTTATGAAATATACTTTGGGACAAACACTACCCATTGCTGGAAAACATATTATATTTGTTGTTACCTTTTTTTAAGAAAGACATTCATGTTTCTATTTTGGCCTTTGAAAAACTGAAGAGACTGAGAGCTGGAAAGAAACTTGTGGTTTTCAGAAGACTGAAGGCTGTGGGTGTCCTGAAGTAGATTTCCACAACAAATTCTCATTTTTTAATGGGACTTTCAATGCAGAAATATTACAGGGGGATCATTTAAAGAGCATACCATGCCAGACTTTTTTTCCCCCTCTACTGTAACGTTACAGCTATGTGTAAAATACCTGTTCTTTCTGAAAATATTGTATGTCACTTTTTTTAAATTCCACAAATATTGCCAATTCACAAGTACTCTGAAATGCATTTCAAATCATTGATATCCTTATGGAAGTAAAACTTGTTTTAATACTCCTTCAAAATCTATCATTGGGTTATTAAAGAAGGGGAATCAACAACAGCAAAGATCTTTTGAGGATATCTTTTAACGGAATACTTCAAAATGTTATTTAGGAGCCTGTTAATTGTTTGGGTATTTTAATTGAACACGTTGAAAATGACCTTGGCATAATTAAGCTTGCTTTTAGCAGATTAAACCATCAGAGGGGAATAAACTGCCTGATTGTTCTCTCTTCACTCCTCACATCAACTTTTTTCAGTCACTCACTCTCCAACCCTGGCTGCTGGCCTTTTCTTAGAAGCTGATGACTTAAATTCAGTTCTTTGATTCTGATATCCACTGCATTAGGCTATAAATAGTGCCCTCCAGAATGATTGGTATTTTTTTTTTAATTTGCAAAATGATTCCATACATAATTGCAGGAATACTGACAAGCATCATGTACTACCTTAGACATGGATGTGTTTGGAGAGACAACAGCTGATTGCATCATTGGGAATCCTCAACAGCATAGTTAAGGGTCTTCGAGGTCCATTGTACCCTAAGGGTATCTCTGAATTAATGGAATGAAATTTTTTTAACTACGTTTTTTTTTTTTGTATGAAAGTAAAGGTTTTTTTGGTGTTTTTAACGTTCACGAAAATGCCCTTTTTTAAAAAAAATTTTAATCTCCGGAGCAGGTTCTTCTGCAGGCGACCATATTTGTATCCATAGGGTAGATATGTTTTCCAAGCATCTGCTGTAGAATTCAACACAAGTGCCACATAAGTCTGGCACCATATAATGTTGGTATGATGTAATGACCATTCCTTCTTTCAAATTCCTTGTCTGAAAATAGGGAGTACAAAAATGCATGGGCCATTGGCAATACACATAACATTAAAGGCTGCAAACATACTTTAAATGGAATCCAGTGGTAGACGAGCATCTTCGACTCGTTTAGTCCCTCGAAGGCTGCTCACCAGCAGTAGCTCCACTATTGAGACTGCTGTGCACAAATATTGTAGCCGAATTTGCATTGAGGGCATAGGCCCACGCCAGTTTCTCAACCGTGACTCCGGCCCTGTTCAAACCAGGAGACATGGTTAGCATTTAGGGTTTGATTATCTAGGATTTGTTCAGCTCAAGAGACTTTAGACATAAAAACAAAAAATATTCTGACATGCAGTACATATAATTCATACACTTTATTTATTTATCCTTTAAAAAAACAATTACCTTCAAAGACGGGGAGTCCGTCGATGATGGAGTGACAGACTCAGTCATGGAACTGCACGCTGACTATCTGGGGAGGGACAGCGGTGAATTGATAGATGAAGAACTGGTCAGCGGTGATGTGGTAAGTACCAACCTGGATGTCCTCGGAGGTGCAGTCCAATCAATTATCTTCTTCATGATCTGTAGGAGTTGTGCCACATCTATACATAATACAATAAGCAAAAAATTGGTTATTGGCTTTTGTACAACATATAGTACCCTATAATACAGTAAATACAACCTAAAGTGATTTAAAAAAAAAGTATATTCTTTGTCTAATGGTTTAATGAGCAACATGAATCAATACCATGAACAACCATCTCAATCAATTAAGCATTTTCTTCTCGCAGGTCTTTGATCTCCCTCTTTCAAATGTCTTTCTCAGACTTTTATCATATACAGAAGGCTTTGAACAACCATACATCTCAAGAAAATCTTCTGCAGGGTCTTTCCTTGTGAGAGCCTTTGACTTCTTTGTGTCCAAATAAAGGTGAAATCGAATAATTGACAAAGAAAACAAAAACAGACAGCTTATGATGGTGTTTAGCAGCTGAACTGTACAGACAACAGATTCAAGAATCAATAATCCTCATGCGTTTTTTAATAGCTAGATAGTAACAGCTATTATAGAGTAATGCCAACCACTTACACATTATGTTTACATGATATCACTTAGAAATATAGTCACCACAAAAGAGCAATGACACATGACACATTTTTGCAAACTTGTGTCATTTTGCTCCAAAAGCACTTAGAAGCAGGTCTCAAGTTGAAATATAGTCCGAATTGGCTTAATATGAAGGCAACATAAGGTTTTTTACTAACTTCCATGTGTATTTCAGCTGAAAACACCTACGTTGTAATTTTTTGGCCTTATCTCGCTGAGACAAGCGCATTTTGCTTCAAAAGCACTTTAGAAGCAGGTTTCAGGCCTAAATACAGTCAGAATTGCCTAAATATGAAGGCACTTAAGGTTTTTTACTACCTTTCATATGTATTTCAACTGAAATCCCACACTTAGTAATTTTGGAGTCCTCTTCCTGAGATAAGCACATTTTTGCAAACGTGTCATTTTTGCTCCAAAAGCAAGAGACCAGAGTTGCACTGACGATGGATACATCCAACGTGTTAAAAACTCTTGAATCGGTTGAATCTAGAGATTCAACACAATCTAGAATTCAGGTGAAAACATGACACATTTTTTCAAACGTGTCATTTTGCTCCAAAAACACTCAGAAGCATATCTCTAGTCGGAATATAGTCCGAATATGAAGGCACTTAAGGTTTTTTACTAACTTTCATGTGTATTTCAGCTGAAATCTTCGTGTAATTTTGGAATCCTCTCCCCGACACAAGGCCATTTTTGCATACATGTGTCATTTAGCTCCAAAAGAACTTAGAAACATATCTCAAGTCGAAATATAGTCCGAATTGGCTTAATATGAAGGTATATGAGCACTCATATACCTTCTGCTGAAATACAAACTTACATGTGTATTTCAGCTGAAATCATAATGTAATTTTGGAGTCCTCTCCCTGACACAAGGTCATTTTTGCACCCTGATGAGATGGAAGAAATATATTCAGACTAATAGAGGCCAGAGTTTCACTGACGATGGATACATCCCACGTGTTAAAGACTCTTGAATTGTGTTGAATCTAGAATTTCATCTGAATTCTAGATTCAACACAATCTAGAATTCAGGGGAAAACATGACACATTTTTTCAAACGTGTCATTTTGCTCCAAAAACACTCAGAAGCATATCTCTAGTCGGAATATAGTCCGAATATAAAGGCAACATAAGGTTTTTTACTAACTTTCATGTGTATTTCAGCTGAAATCTTCGTGTAATTTTGGAATCCTCTCCCTGACACAAGGCCATTTTTGCATACATGTGTCATTTTGCTCCAAAAGAACTTAAAAGCATATCTCAAGTCGAAATATAGTCCGAATATGAAGGCAACATAAGGTCTATCTATCTATCTATCTATCTATCTATCTATCTATCTATCTATCTATCTATCTATCTATCTATCTATCTATCTATCTATCTATCTATCTATCTATGTATCTAGATCTATCTATGTATCTAGATCTATCAATCTATCTGTATAGATCTATCGATCTATCTGTATAGATCTATCAATCTATCTGTATAGATCTATCAATCTATCTATATAGATCTATCTATCTATCTATATAGATCTATCTATATAGATCTATCTATCTATCTATCTATATAGATCTATCTATCTTTCTATCTATATAGATCTATCTAGCTAGATAGATCTATCGATCTATCTGTATAGATCTATCTGTATAGATCTATCTATCTATCTATATAGATCTATCTATCTATCTATCTATCTATCTATCTATCTATCTATCTATCTATCTATCTATCTATCTATCTATCTATCTATCTATGTATCTATGTATCTAGATCTATCTATGTATATAGATCGATCAATCTATCTGTATAGATCTATCGATCTATCTGTATAGATCTATCTATCTATCTATATAGATCTATCAATCTATCTATATAGATCTATCTATCTATCTATCTATCTATCTATATAGATCTATCTATATAGATCTATCTATCTATCTATCTATATAGATCTATCTATCTTTCTATCTATATAGATCTATCTGTATAGATCTATCTATCTATCTATATAGATCTATCTATCTATCTATATAGATCTATCTATCTATCTATCTATCTATCTATCTATCTATCTATCTATCTATCTATCTATCTATCTATCTATCTATCTATCTATCTATCTATCTATCTATCTATCTATCTATCTATCTATGTATGTATATAGATCTATCTATCTATGTATGTATATAGATCTATCTATCTATCTATCTATCTATCTATCTATCTATCTATCTATCTATCTATCTATCTATCTATCTATCTATCTATCTATCTATCTATCTATCTATCTATCTATCTATCTATCTATGTATCTAGATCTATCTATGTATCTAGATCTATCTATGTATCTAGATCTATCTAGCTATATAGATCTATCGATCTATCTGTATAGATCTATCTATCTATCTATCTATCTATCTATCTATCTATCTATCTATCTATCTATCTATCTATCTATCTATCTATCTATCTATCTATCTATCTATCTATCTATCTATCTATCTATGAATGTATATAGATCTATCTATCTATCTAGATCTATCTATCTATCTATCTATCTATCTATCTATCTATCTATCTATCTATCTATCTATCTATCTATCTATCTATCTATCTATCTATCTATCTATCTATGTATCTAGATCTATCTATGTATCTAGATCTATCTAGCTATATAGATCTATCGATCTATCTGTATAGATCTATCTATCTATCTATATAGATCTATCTATCTATCTATCTATCTATCTATCTATCTATCTATCTATCTATCTATCTATCTATCTATCTATCTATCTATCTATGTATCTAGATCTATCTATGTATCTAGATCTATCTAGCTATATAGATCTATCGATCTATCTGTATAGATCTATCTATCTATCTATCTATATAGATCTATCTATCTATCTATCTATCTATCTATCTATCTATCTATCTATCTATCTATCTATCTATCTATCTATCTATCTATCTATCTATCTATCTATCTATCTATCTATCTATCTATCTATCTATCTATCTATCTATGTATCTAGATCTATCTATGTATCTAGATCTATCTAGCTATATAGATCTATCGATCTATCTGTATAGATCTATCTATCTATCTATCTATCTATCTATCTATCTATCTATCTATCTATCTATCTATCTATCTATCTATCTATCTATCTATCTATCTATCTATCTATGAATGTATATAGATCTATCTATCTATCTAGATCTATCTATCTATCTATCTATCTATCTATCTATCTATCTATCTATCTATCTATCTATCTATCTATCTATCTATCTATCT
>JBBDHG010000170.1:2217500-2227500 GCA_037951165.1 Lophius americanus
ATCTATCTATCTATCTATCTATCTATCTATCTATCTATCTATCTATCTATCTATCTATCTATCTATGTATCTATGTATCTAGAGCTATCTATGTA
The DNA here is from genome assembly GCA_037951165.1 of Lophius americanus. Classification (NCBI taxonomy): domain Eukaryota; kingdom Metazoa; phylum Chordata; class Actinopteri; order Lophiiformes; family Lophiidae; genus Lophius; species Lophius americanus. The sequence continues at coordinate 2,217,596 of JBBDHG010000170.1, forward strand.
TCTAGATATATCTATGTATCTAGATCTATCTAGCTATATAGATCTATCTATCTATCTAGATCTATCTATCTATCTATCTATCTATCTATCTATCTATCTATCTATCTATCTATCTATCTATGTATCTAGATCTATCTATGTATCTAGATCTATCTATCTATCTATCTATCTATCTATCTATCTATCTATCTATCTATCTATCTATCTATCTATGTATCTAGATCTATCTATGTATCTAGATCTATCTATGTATCTAGATCTATCGATCTATCTGTATAGATCTATCTATCTATCTATCTATCTATCTATCTATCTATCTATCTATCTATCTATCTATCTATCTATCTATCTATCTATCTATCTATCTATCTATCTATCTATGTATCTAGATCTATCTATGTATCTAGATCTATCTAGCTATATAGATCTATCGATCTATCTGTATAGATCTATTTATCTATCTATCTATATAGATCTATCTATCTATCTATCTATCTATCTATCTATCTATCTATCTATCTATCTATCTATCTATCTATCTATGTATGTATATAGATCTATCTATCTATCTAGATCTATCTATCTATCTATCTATCTATCTATCTATCTATCTATCTATCTATCTATCTATCTATCTATCTATCTATCTATCTATCTATCTATCTATCTATCTATCTATCTATCTATCTATGTATCTAGATCTATCTATGTATCTAGATCTATCTAGCTATATAGATCTATCGATCTATCTGTATAGATCTATCTATCTATCTGTATAGATCTATCTATCTATCTATCTATATAGATCTATCTATCTATCTATCTATCTATCTATCTATCTATCTATCTATCTATCTATCTATCTATCTATCTATCTATCTATCTATCTATCTATCTATCTATCTATCTATCTATCTATCTATCTATCTATCTATCTATCTATCTATCTACCTATCTATGTATATAGATCTATCTATGTATCTAGATCTATCTATGTATCTAGATCTATCTATGTATCTAGATCTATCGATCTATCTGTATAGATTTATCGATTTATCTGTATAGATCTATCTATCTATCTATATAGATCTATCTATCTATCTATCTATCTATCTATCTATCTATCTATCTATCTATCTATCTATATATATCTATCTATATAGATCTATCTATATAGATCTATCTATCTATCTATCTATCTATCTATATAGATCTATCTATCTATCTATCTATCTATCTATCTATCTATCTATCTATATAGATCTATCAATATAGATCTATCTATATAGATCTATCTATCTATCTATGTATAGATCTATGTATAGATCTATCTATCTATCTGTATAGATTTATCGATTTATCTGTATAGATCTATCTATCTATCTATCTAGATCTATCTATCTATCTATCTATCTATCTATCTATCTATCTATCTATCTATCTATGTATCTAGATCTATCTATGTATCTAGATCTATCTATCTATCTATCTATCTATCTATCTATCTATCTATCTATCTATCTATCTATCTATCTATCTATCTATCTATCTATCTATCTATCTATCTATCTATCTATGTATCTAGATCTATCTATGTATCTAGATCTATCGATCTATCTGTATAGATCTATCTATCTATCTATATAGATCTATCTATCTATCTATATAGATCTATCTATCTATCTATCTATCTATCTATCTATCTATCTATCTATCTATCTATCTATCTATCTATCTATCTATCTATCTATCTATCTATCTATCTATCTATCTATCTATCTATCTATGTATGTATATAGATCTATCTATCTATCTATCTATCTATCTATCTATCTATCTATCTATCTATCTATCTATCTATGTATCTATGTATCTAGAGCTATCTATGTATCTAGATCTATCTATGTATCTAGATCTATCTAGCTATATAGATCTATCTATCTATCTAGATCTATCTATCTATCTATCTATCTATCTATCTATCTATCTATCTATCTATCTATCTATCTATCTATGTATCTAGATCTATCTATGTATCTAGATCTATCTGTCTATCTATCTATCTATCTATCTATCTATCTATCTATCTATCTATCTAGATCTATCTATCTATCTATCTATCTATCTATCTATCTATCTATCTATCTATCTATCTATCTATCTATCTATCTATCTATCTATCTATCTATCTATCTATCTATCTATCTATCTATCTATCTATCTATCTATCTATGTATGTATATAGATCTATCTATCTATCTATCTATCTATCTATCTATCTATCTATCTATCTATCTATCTATCTATCTATCTATCTATCTATCTATCTATCTATCTATCTATCTATCTATCTATCTATCTATCTATCTATGTATCTAGATCTATCTATGTATCTAGATCTATCTAGCTATATAGATCTATCTAGCTATATAGATCTATCTATCTATCTATCTATCTATCTATGTATCTACATCCATCTATCTATCTATCTATCTATCTATCTATCTATCTATCTATCTATCTATCTATCTATCTATCTATCTATCTATCTATCTATCTATCTTTGTATCTAGATCTATCTATGTATCTAGATCTATCTATCTATCTATCTATCTATCTATCTATCTATCTATCTATCTATCTATCTATCTATCTATCTATCTATCTATCTATCTATCTATCTATCTATCTATCTATCTATCTATCTATCTATCTATCTATGTATCTAGATCTATCTATGTATCTAGATCTATCGATCTATCTGTATAGATCTATCTATCTATCTATATAGATCTATCTATCTATCTATCTATCTATCTATCTATCTATCTATCTATCTATCTATCTATCTATCTATCTATCTATCTATGTATCTATGTATCTTTGTATCTAGAGCTATCTATGTATCTAGATCTATCTATGTATCTAGATCTATCTAGCTATATAGATCTATCTATCTATCTAGATCTATCTATCTATCTATCTATCTATCTATCTATCTATCTATCTATCTATCTATGTATCTAGATCTATCTATGTATCTAGATCTATCTATCTATCTATCTATCTATCTATCTATCTATCTATCTATCTATCTATCTATCTATCTATCTATCTATCTATCTATCTATCTATCTATCTATCTATCTATCTATCTATGTATCTAGATCTATCTATGTATCTAGATCTATCTATGTATCTAGATCTATCGATCTATCTGTATAGATCTATCTATCTATCTATATAGATCTATCTATCTATCTATCTATCTATCTATCTATCTATCTATCTATCTATCTATCTATCTATCTATCTATCTATGTATCTATGTATCTATGTATCTAGAGCTATCTATGTATCTAGATCTATCTATGTATCTAGATCTATCTAGCTATATAGATCTATCTATCTATCTAGATCTATCTATCTATCTATCTATCTATCTATCTATCTATCTATCTATCTATCTATCTATCTATCTATCTATCTATCTATCTATCTATCTATCTATCTATGAATGTATATAGATCTATCTATCTATCTAGATCTATCTATCTATCTATCTATCTATCTATCTATCTATCTATCTATCTATCTATCTAGATCTATCTATCTATCTATCTATCTATCTATCTATCTATCTATCTATCTATCTATCTATCTATCTATCTATCTATCTATCTATCTATCTATCTATCTATCTATCTATCTATCTATCTATCTATCTATCTATCTATCTATCTATCTATCTATCTATCTATGTATGTATATAGATCTATCTATCTATCTATCTATCTATCTATCTATCTATCTATCTATCTATCTATCTATCTATCTATCTATCTATCTATCTATCTATCTATCTATCTATCTATCTATCTATCTATCTATCTATCTATCTATCTATCTATCTATCTATCTATCTATCTATGTATCTAGATCTATCTATGTATCTAGATCTATCTAGCTATATAGATCTATCTAGCTATATAGATCTATCTATCTATCTATCTATCTATCTATGTATCTACATCCATCTATCTATCTATCTATCTATCTATCTATCTATCTATCTATCTATCTATCTATCTATCTATCTATCTATCTATCTATCTATCTTTGTATCTAGATCTATCTATGTATCTAGATCTATCTATCTATCTATCTATCTATCTATCTATCTATCTATCTATCTATCTATCTATCTATCTATCTATCTATCTATCTATCTATCTATCTATCTATCTATCTATCTATCTATCTATCTATCTATCTATGTATCTAGATCTATCTATGTATCTAGATCTATCGATCTATCTGTATAGATCTATCTATCTATCTATATAGATCTATCTATCTATCTATCTATCTATCTATCTATCTATCTATCTATCTATCTATCTATCTATCTATCTATCTATCTATCTATGTATCTATGTATCTTTGTATCTAGAGCTATCTATGTATCTAGATCTATCTATGTATCTAGATCTATCTAGCTATATAGATCTATCTATCTATCTAGATCTATCTATCTATCTATCTATCTATCTATCTATCTATCTATCTATCTATCTATGTATCTAGATCTATCTATGTATCTAGATCTATCTATCTATCTATCTATCTATCTATCTATCTATCTATCTATCTATCTATCTATCTATCTATCTATCTATCTATCTATCTATCTATCTATCTATCTATCTATCTATCTATCTATGTATCTAGATCTATCTATGTATCTAGATCTATCTATGTATCTAGATCTATCGATCTATCTGTATAGATCTATCTATCTATCTATATAGATCTATCTATCTATCTATCTATCTATCTATCTATCTATCTATCTATCTATCTATCTATCTATCTATCTATGTATCTATGTATCTATGTATCTAGAGCTATCTATGTATCTAGATCTATCTATGTATCTAGATCTATCTAGCTATATAGATCTATCTATCTATCTAGATCTATCTATCTATCTATCTATCTATCTATCTATCTATCTATCTATCTATCTATCTATCTATCTATCTATCTATCTATCTATCTATCTATCTATCTATCTATCTATGAATGTATATAGATCTATCTATCTATCTAGATCTATCTATCTATCTATCTATCTATCTATCTATCTATCTATCTATCTATCTATCTATCTATCTATCTATCTATCTATCTATCTATTTATCTATCTATCTATCTATCTATCTATCTATCTATCTATCTATCTATCTATCTATGTATCTAGATCTATCTATGTATCTAGATCTATCTAGCTATATAGATCTATCGATCTATCTGTATAGATCTATCTATCTATCTATATAGATCTATCTATCTATCTATCTATCTATCTATCTATCTATCTATGTATCTAGATCTATCTAGCTATATAGATCTATCGATCTATCTGTATAGATCTATCTATCTATCTATCTATATAGATCTATCTATCTATCTATCTATCTATGTATGTATATAGATCTATCTATCTATCTATCTAGATCTATCTAGATCTATCTATCTATCTATCTATCTATCTATCTATCTATCTATCTATCTATCTATCTATCTATCTATCTATCTATCTATCTATCTATCTATCTAGATCTATCTATGTATCTAGATCTATCTATGTATCTAGATCTATCGATCTATCTGTATAGATCTATCGATCTATCTGTATAGATCTATCTATCTATCTATATAGATCTATCTATCTATCTATCTATCTATCTATCTATCTATCTATCTATCTATCTATCTATCTATCTATCTATCTATCTATCTATCTATCTATCTATCTATCTATCTATCTATCTGTCTGTCTATCTATCTATCTATCTATCTATCTATCTATCTATCTATCTATGAATGTATATAGATCTATCTATCTATCTAGATCTATCTATCTATCTATCTATCTATCTATCTATCTATCTATCTATCTATCTATCTATCTATCTATCTATCTATCTATCTATCTATCTATCTATCTATCTATCTATCTATCTATCTATCTATCTATGTATCTAGATCTATCTATGTATCTAGATCTATCTATGTATCTAGATCTATCGATCTATCTGTATAGATCTATCTATCTATCTATATAGATCTATCTATCTATCTATCTATCTATCTATCTATCTATCTATCTATGTATCTAGATCTATCTATGTATCTAGATCTATCTATCTATCTATCTATCTATCTATCTATCTATCTATCTATCTATCTATCTATCTATCTATGTATCTAGATCTATCTATGTATCTAGATCTATCTATGTATCTAGATCTATCGATCTATCTGTATAGATCTATCTATCTATCTATCTATCTATCTATCTATCTATCTATCTATCTATCTATCTATCTATCTATCTATCTATCTATCTATCTATCTATCTATGTATCTAGATCTATCTATGTATCTAGATCTATCTAGCTATATAGATCTATCGATCTATCTGTATAGATCTATTTATCTATCTATCTATATAGATCTATCTATCTATCTATCTATCTATCTATCTATCTATCTATCTATCTATCTATCTATCTATCTATCTATCTATCTATGTATGTATATAGATCTATCTATCTATCTAGATCTATCTATCTATCTATCTATCTATCTATCTATCTATCTATCTATCTATCTATCTATCTATCTATCTATCTATCTATCTATCTATCTATCTATCTATCTATCTATCTATCTATCTATGTATCTAGATCTATCTATGTATCTAGATCTATCTAGCTATATAGATCTATCGATCTATCTGTATAGATCTATCTATCTATCTGTATAGATCTATCTATCTATCTATCTATATAGATCTATCTATCTATCTATCTATCTATCTATCTATCTATCTATCTATCTATCTATCTATCTATCTATCTATCTATCTATCTATCTATCTATCTATCTATCTATCTATCTATCTATCTATCTATCTACCTATCTATGTATATAGATCTATCTATGTATCTAGATCTATCTATGTATCTAGATCTATCTATGTATCTAGATCTATCGATCTATCTGTATAGATTTATCGATTTATCTGTATAGATCTATCTATCTATCTATATAGATCTATCTATCTATCTATCTATCTATCTATCTATCTATCTATCTATCTATCTATCTATCTATCTATATATATCTATCTATATAGATCTATCTATATAGATCTATCTATCTATCTATCTATCTATATAGATCTATCTATCTATCTATCTATCTATCTATCTATCTATCTATCTATCTATCTATCTATATAGATCTATCTATATAGATCTATCTATATAGATCTATCTATCTATCTATGTATAGATCTATGTATAGATCTATCTATCTATCTGTATAGATTTATCGATTTATCTGTATAGATCTATCTATCTATCTATCTAGATCTATCTATCTATCTATCTATCTATCTATCTATCTATCTATCTATGTATCTAGATCTATCTATGTATCTAGATCTATCTATCTATCTATCTATCTATCTATCTATCTATCTATCTATCTATCTATCTATCTATCTATCTATCTATCTATCTATCTATCTATCTATCTATCTATCTATCTATCTATCTATCTATCTATGTATCTAGATCTATCTATGTATCTAGATCTATCGATCTATCTGTATAGATCTATCTATCTATCTATATAGATCTATCTATCTATCTATATAGATCTATCTATCTATCTATCTATCTATCTATCTATCTATCTATCTATCTATCTATCTATCTATCTATCTATCTATCTATCTATCTATCTATCTATCTATCTATCTATCTATCTATGTATGTATATAGATCTATCTATCTATCTATCTATCTATCTATCTATCTATCTATCTATCTATCTATCTATCTATGTATCTATGTATCTAGAGCTATCTATGTATCTAGATCTATCTATGTATCTAGATCTATCTAGCTATATAGATCTATCTATCTATCTAGATCTATCTATCTATCTATCTATCTATCTATCTATCTATCTATCTATCTATCTATCTATCTATCTATGTATCTAGATCTATCTATGTATCTAGATCTATCTGTCTATCTATCTATCTATCTATCTATCTATCTATCTATCTATCTATCTATCTAGATCTATCTATCTATCTATCTATCTATCTATCTATCTATCTATCTATCTATCTATCTATCTATCTATCTATCTATCTATCTATCTATCTATCTATCTATCTATCTATCTATCTATCTATCTATGTATGTATATAGATCTATCTATCTATCTATCTATCTATCTATCTATCTATCTATCTATCTATCTATCTATCTATCTATCTATCTATCTATCTATCTATCTATCTATCTATCTATCTATGTATCTAGATCTATCTATGTATCTAGATCTATCTAGCTATATAGATCTATCTAGCTATATAGATCTATCTATCTATCTATCTATCTATCTATGTATCTACATCCATCTATCTATCTATCTATCTATCTATCTATCTATCTATCTATCTATCTATCTATCTATCTATCTATCTATCTATCTATCTATCTATCTATCTATCTATCTATCTATCTTTGTATCTAGATCTATCTATGTATCTAGATCTATCTATCTATCTATCTATCTATCTATCTATCTATCTATCTATCTATCTATCTATCTATCTATCTATCTATCTATCTATCTATCTATCTATCTATCTATCTATCTATCTATCTATCTATCTATCTATCTATGTATCTAGATCTATCTATGTATCTAGATCTATCGATCTATCTGTATAGATCTATCTATCTATCTATATAGATCTATCTATCTATCTATCTATCTATCTATCTATCTATCTATCTATCTATCTATCTATCTATCTATCTATCTATCTATGTATCTATGTATCTTTGTATCTAGAGCTATCTATGTATCTAGATCTATCTATGTATCTAGATCTATCTAGCTATATAGATCTATCTATCTATCTAGATCTATCTATCTATCTATCTATCTATCTATCTATCTATCTATCTATCTATGTATCTAGATCTATCTATGTATCTAGATCTATCTATCTATCTATCTATCTATCTATCTATCTATCTATCTATCTATCTATCTATCTATCTATCTATCTATCTATCTATCTATCTATCTATCTATCTATCTATCTATCTATCTATCTATCTATGTATCTAGATCTATCTATGTATCTAGATCTATCTATGTATCTAGATCTATCGATCTATCTGTATAGATCTATCTATCTATCTATATAGATCTATCTATCTATCTATCTATCTATCTATCTATCTATCTATCTATCTATCTATCTATCTATCTATCTATGTATCTATGTATCTATGTATCTAGAGCTATCTATGTATCTAGATCTATCTATGTATCTAGATCTATCTAGCTATATAGATCTATCTATCTATCTAGATCTATCTATCTATCTATCTATCTATCTATCTATCTATCTATCTATCTATCTATCTATCTATCTATCTATCTATCTATCTATCTATCTATCTATCTATCTATCTATGAATGTATATAGATCTATCTATCTATCTAGATCTATCTATCTATCTATCTATCTATCTATCTATCTATCTATCTATCTATCTATCTATCTATCTATCTATCTATCTATTTATCTATCTATCTATCTATCTATCTATCTATCTATCTATCTATCTATCTATCTATGTATCTAGATCTATCTATGTATCTAGATCTATCTAGCTATATAGATCTATCGATCTATCTGTATAGATCTATCTATCTATCTATATAGATCTATCTATCTATCTATCTATCTATCTATCTATCTATCTATGTATCTAGATCTATCTAGCTATATAGAT
>JBBDHG010000170.1:2235000-2245000 GCA_037951165.1 Lophius americanus
CTATCTATCTATCTATCTATCTATCTATCTATCTATCTATCTATCTATCTATCTATCTATCTATCTAGATCTATCTATGTATCTAGATCTATCTATGTATCTAGATCTATCGATCTATCTGTATAGATCTATCGATCTATCTGTATAGATCTATCTATCTATCTATATAGATCTATCTATCTATCTATCTATCTATCTATCTATCTATCTATCTATCTATCTATCTATCTATCTATCTATCTATCTATCTATCTATCTATCTATCTATCTATTTATCTATCTATCTATGTATCTAGATCTATCTATGTATCTAGATCTATCTAGCTATATAGATCTATCGATCTATCTGTATAGATCTATCTATCTATCTATATAGATCTATCTATCTATCTATCTATCTATCTATTTATCTATGTATCTAGATCTATCTAGCTATATAGATCTATCGATCTATCTGTATAGCTCTATCTATCTATCTATCTATATAGATCTATCTATCTATCTATCTATCTATGTATGTATATAGATCTATCTATCTATCTATCTAGATCTATCTAGATCTATCTATCTATCTATCTATCTATCTATCTATCTATCTATCTATCTATCTATCTATCTATCTATCTATCTATCTATCTATGTATCTAGATCTATCTATGTATCTAGATCTATCGATCTATCTGTATAGATCTATCGTTCTATCTGTATAGATCTATCTATCTATCTATATAGATCTATCTATCTATCTATCTATCTATATAGATCTATCTATCTCTCTATCTCTCTATCTATATAGATCTATCTATATAGATCTATCTATCTATCTATATAGATCTATCTATCTTTCTATCTATATAGATCTATCTAGCTATATAGATCTATCGATCTATCTGTATAGATCTATCTATCTATCTATATAGATCTATCTATCTATCTATATAGATCTATCTATCTATCTATCTATCTATCTATCTATCTATCTATCTATCTATCTATCTATCTATCTATCTATCTATCTATCTATCTATCTATCTATCTATGTATCTAGATCTATCTATGTATCTAGATCTATCTAGCTATATAGATCTATCGATCTATCTGTATAGATCTATTTATCTATCTATCTATATAGATCTATCTATCTATCTATCTATCTATCTATCTATCTATCTATCTATCTATCTATCTATCTATCTATCTATCTATCTATCTATCTATCTATGTATGTATATAGATCTATCTATCTATCTAGATCTATCTAGATCTATCTATCTATCTATCTATCTATCTATCTATCTATCTATCTATCTATCTATCTATCTATCTATCTATCTATCTATCTATCTATCTATCTATCTATGTATCTAGATCTATCTATGTATCTAGATCTATCTAGCTATATAGATCTATCGATCTATCTGTATAGATCTATCTATCTATCTATCTGTATAGATCTATCTATCTATCTATCTATCTATATAGATCTATCTATCTATCTATCTATCTATCTATCTATCTATCTATCTATCTATCTATCTATCTATCTATCTATCTATCTATCTATCTATCTATCTATCTATCTATCTATCTATCTATCTATCTATCTATCTATCTACCTATCTATGTATATAGATCTATCTATGTATCTAGATCTATCTATGTATCTAGATCTATCTATGTATCTAGATCTATCGATCTATCTGTATAGATTTATCGATTTATCTGTATAGATCTATCTATCTATCTATATAGATCTATCTATCTATCTATCTATCTATCTATCTATCTATCTATATAGATCTATCTATATAGATCTATCTATATAGATCTATCTATCTATCTATCTATCTATCTATATAGATCTATCTATCTATCTATCTATCTATCTATCTATCTATATAGATCTATCTATATAGATCTATCTATATAGATCTATCTATCTATCTATATAGAGCTATCTATCTTTCTATCTATATAGATCTATCTAGCTATATAGATCTATCTATCTATCTATATAGATCTATCTATCTATCTATGTATAGATCTATGTATAGATCTATCTATCTATCTGTATAGATTTATCGATTTATCTGTATAGATCTATCTATCTATCTATCTAGATCTATCTATCTATCTATCTATCTATCTATCTATCTATCTATCTATCTATCTATCTATCTATCTATCTATCTATCTATCTATCTATCTATCTATCTATCTATCTATCTATCTATCTATCTATCTATGTATCTAGATCTATCTATGTATCTAGATCTATCGATCTATCTGTATAGATCTATCTATCTATCTATATAGATCTATATATCTATCTATATAGATCTATCTATCTATCTATCTATCTATCTATCTATCTATCTATCTATCTATCTATCTATCTATCTATCTATCTATCTATCTATCTATCTATCTATCTATGTATCTAGATCTATCTAGCTATATAGATCTATCGATCTATCTGTATAGATCTATCTATCTATCTATCTGTATAGATCTATCTATCTATCTATCTATCTATCTATATAGATCTATCTATCTATCTATCTATCTATCTATCTATCTATCTATCTATCTATCTATCTATCTATCTATCTATCTATCTATCTATCTATCTATCTATCTATCTATCTATCTATCTATCTATCTATCTATCTATCTATCTACCTATCTATGTATATAGATCTATCTATGTATCTAGATCTATCTATGTATCTAGATCTATCTATGTATCTAGATCTATCGATCTATCTGTATAGATTTATCGATTTATCTGTATAGATCTATCTATCTATCTATATAGATCTATCTATCTATCTATCTATCTATCTATCTATATAGATCTATCTATATAGATCTATCTATATAGATCTATCTATCTATCTATCTATCTATCTATATAGATCTATCTATCTATCTATCTATCTATCTATCTATCTATCTATCTATATAGATCTATCTATATAGATCTATCTATATAGATCTATCTATCTATCTATATAGAGCTATCTATCTTTCTATCTATATAGATCTATCTAGCTATATAGATCTATCTATCTATCTATATAGATCTATCTATCTATCTATGTATAGATCTATGTATAGATCTATCTATCTATCTATCTATCTATCTATATAGATCTATCTATCTATCTATCTATCTATCTATCTATCTATCTATCTATATAGATCTATCTATATAGATCTATCTATATAGATCTATCTATCTATCTATATAGAGCTATCTATCTTTCTATCTATATAGATCTATCTAGCTATATAGATCTATCTATCTATCTATCTAAATCTATCTATCTATCTATCTATCTATCTATCTATCTATCTATCTATCTATCTATCTATCTATCTATCTATCTATCTATCTATCTATCTATCTAAATCTATCTATCTATCTATCTATCTATCTATCTATCTATCTATCTATCTATCTATCTATCTATCTATCTATCTATCTATCTATCTATCTATCTATCTATCTATCTATGTATCTAGATCTATCTATGTATCTAGATCTATCGATCTATCTGTATAGATCTATCTATCTATCTATATAGATCTATCTATCTATCTATATAGATCTATCTATCTATCTATCTATCTATCTATCTATCTATCTATCTATCTATCTATCTATCTATCTATCTATCTATCTATCTATCTATCTATCTATCTATCTATCTATCTATCTATCTATCTATCTATCTATCTATGTATCTAGAGCTATCTATGTATCTAGAGCTATCTATGTATCTAGATCTATCTATGTATCTAGATCTATCTAGCTATATAGATCTATCTATCTATCTAGATCTATCTATCTATCTATCTATCTATCTATCTATCTATCTATCTATCTATGTATCTAGATCTATCTATGTATCTAGATCCATCTATCTATCTATCTATCTATCTATCTATCTATCTATCTATCTATCTATCTATCTATCTATCTATCTATCTATCTATCTATCTATCTATCTATGTATCTAGATCTATCTATGTATCTAGATCTATCTAGCTATATAGATCTATCTAGCTATATAGATCTATCTATCTATCTATCTATCTATGTATCTAGATCCATCTATCTATCTATCTATCTATCTATCTATCTATCTATCTATCTATCTATCTATCTATCTATCTATCTATCTATCTATCTATCTATCTATCTATCTATCTATCTATCTATCTATCTATCTATCTATCTATCTATCTATCTATGTATCTAGATCTATCTATGTATCTAGATCTATCGATCTATCTGTATAGATCTATCGATCTATCTATATAGATCTATCTATCTCTCTATCTATATAGATCTATCTATATAGATCTATCTATATAGATCTATCTAAATAGATCTATCTATCTATCTATATAGATCTATCTATCTATCTATCTATGTATAGATCTATCTATCTATCTATCTATGTATCTAGATCTATCTGTCTATCTATCTATTTATCTATCTATCTATCTATCTATGTATCTAGATCTATCTATGTATCTAGATCTATCTAGCTATGTAGATCTATCGATCTATCTGTATAGATCTATCTATCTATCTATCTATATAGATCTATCTATCTATCTATCTATCTATCTATCTATCTATCTATCTATCTATCTATCTATCTATCTATCTATCTATCTATCTATCTATCTATCTATCTATCTATCTATCTATCTATCTATCTATCTATCTATCTATCTATCTATCTATGTATCTAGATCTATCTATGAATCTAGATCTATCTATGTATCTATCTATCTATCTATCTATCTATGTATCTAGATCTATCTATGTATCTAGATCCATCTATCTATCTATCTATCTATCTATCTATCTATCTATCTATCTATCTATCTATCTATCTATCTATCTATCTATCTATCTATCTATCTATGTATCTAGATCTATCTATGTATCTAGATCTATCTAGCTATATAGATCTATCTAGCTATATAGATCTATCTATCTATCTATCTATCTATGTATCTAGATCCATCTATCTATCTATCTATCTATCTATCTATCTATCTATCTATCTATCTATCTATCTATCTATCTATCTATCTATCTATCTATCTATCTATCTATCTATATATCTATCTATCTTTGTATCTAGATCTATCTATGTATCTAGATCTATCTATCTATCTATCTATCTATCTATCTATCTATCTATCTATCTATCTATCTATCTATCTATCTATCTATCTATCTATCTATCTATCTATGTATCTAGATCTATCTATGTATCTAGATCTATCTATGTATCTAGATCTATCGATCTATCTGTATAGATCTATCTATCTATCTATATAGATCTATCTATCTATCTATCTATCTATCTATCTATCTATCTATCTATCTATCTATCTATCTATCTATCTATCTATCTATCTATCTATCTATCTATCTATCTATCTATCTATCTATCTATCTATCTATCTATGTATCTAGATCTATCTATGTATCTAGATCTATCTATGTATCTAGATCTATCGATCTATCTGTATAGATCTATCTATCTATCTATATAGATCTATCTATCTATCTATCTATCTATCTACTATCTATCTATCTATCTATCTATCTATCTATCTATCTATCTATCTATCTATCTATCTATCTATCTATCTATCTATCTATCTATCTATCTATCTATGTATGTATATAGATCTATCTATCTATCTATCTATCTATCTATCTATCTATCTATCTATCTATCTATCTATCTATCTATCTATCTATCTATCTATGTATGTATATAGATCTATCTATCTATCTATCTATCTATCTATCTATCTATCTATCTATCTATCTATTTATCTATCTATCTATCTATCTATCTATCTATCTATCTATCTATCTATCTATCTATCTATCTATCTATCTATCTATCTATCTATCTATCTATCTATCTATCTATCTATCTATCTATCTATCTATCTATCTATCTATCTATGTATCTAGATCTATCTATGTATCTAGATCTATCTAGCTATATAGATCTATCGATCTATCTGTATAGATCTATCTATCTATCTATCTGTATAGATCTATCTATCTATCTATCTATCTATATAGATCGATCTATCTATCTATCTATCTATCTATCTATCTATCTATCTATCTATCTATCTATCTATCTATCTATCTATCTATCTATCTATCTATCTATCTATCTATCTATCTATCTATCTATCTACCTATCTATGTATATAGATCTATCTATGTATCTAGATCTATCTATGTATCTAGATCTATCTATGTATCTAGATCTATCGATCTATCTGTATAGATTTATCGATTTATCTGTATAGATCTATCTATCTATCTATATAGATCTATCTATCTATCTATCTATCTATCTATCTATATAGATCTATCTATATAGATCTATCTATCTATCTATCTATCTATCTATATAGATCTATCTATCTATCTATCTATCTATCTATCTATCTATATAGATCTATCTATATAGATCTATCTATATAGATCTATCTATCTATCTATATAGAGCTATCTATCTTTCTATCTATATAGATCTATCTAGCTATATAGATCTATCTATCTATCTATATAGATCTATCTATCTATCTATGTATAGATCTATGTATAGATCTATCTATCTATCTGTATAGATTTATCGATTTATCTGTATAGATCTATCTATCTATCTATCTAGATCTATCTATCTATCTATCTATCTATCTATCTATCTATCTATCTATCTATCTATCTATCTATCTATCTATCTATCTATCTATCTATCTATCTATCTATCTATCTATCTATCTATCTATGTATCTAGATCTATCTATGTATCTAGATCTATCGATCTATCTGTATAGATCTATCTATCTATCTATATAGATCTATCTATCTATCTATATAGATCTATCTATCTATCTATCTATCTATCTATCTATCTATCTATCTATCTATCTATCTATCTATCTATCTATCTATCTATCTATCTATCTATCTATCTATCTATCTATCTATCTATCTATCTATCTATCTATGTATGTATATAGATCTATCTATCTATCTATCTATCTATCTATCTATCTATCTATATAGATCTATCTATCTATCTATCTATCTATCTATCTATCTATCTATCTATCTATCTATCTATCTATCTATCTATCTATCTATCTATCTATCTATCTATCTATCTATCTATCTATCTATCTACCTATCTATGTATATAGATCTATCTATGTATCTAGATCTATCTATGTATCTAGATCTATCTATGTATCTAGATCTATCGATCTATCTGTATAGATTTATCGATTTATCTGTATAGATCTATCTATCTATCTATATAGATCTATCTATCTATCTATCTATCTATCTATCTATCTATCTATATAGATCTATCTATATAGATCTATCTATATAGATCTATCTATCTATCTATCTATCTATCTATATAGATCTATCTATCTATCTATCTATCTATCTATCTATCTATCTATCTATCTATATAGATCTATCTATATAGATCTATATAGATCTATCTATCTATCTATATAGAGCTATCTATCTTTCTATCTATATAGATCTATCTAGCTATATAGATCTATCTATCTATCTATATAGATCTATCTATCTATCTATGTATAGATCTATGTATAGATCTATCTATCTATCTGTATAGATTTATCGATTTATCTGTATAGATCTATCTATCTATCTATCTAGATCTATCTATCTATCTATCTATCTATCTATCTATCTATCTATCTATCTATCTATCTATCTATCTATCTATCTATCTATCTATCTATCTATCTATCTATCTATCTATCTATCTATCTATCTATCTATCTATCTATCTATGTATCTAGATCTATCTATGTATCTAGATCTATCGATCTATCTGTATAGATCTATCTATCTATCTATATAGATCTATCTATCTATCTATATAGATCTATCTATCTATCTATCTATCTATCTATCTATCTATCTATCTATCTATCTATCTATCTATCTATCTATCTATCTATCTATCTATCTATCTATGTATCTAGAGCTATCTATGTATCTAGAGCTATCTATGTATCTAGATCTATCTATGTATCTAGATCTATCTAGCTATATAGATCTATCTATCTATCTAGATCTATCTATCTATCTATCTATCTATCTATCTATCTATCTATCTATCTATCTATCTATGTATCTAGATCTATCTATGTATCTAGATCCATCTATCTATCTATCTATCTATCTATCTATCTATCTATCTATCTATCTATGTATCTAGATCTATCTATGTATCTAGATCTATCTAGCTATATAGATCTATCTAGCTATATAGATCTATCTATCTATCTATCTATCTATGTATCTAGATCCATCTATCTATCTATCTATCTATCTATCTATCTATCTATCTATCTATCTATCTATCTATCTATCTATCTATCTATCTATCTATCTATCTATCTATCTATCTATCTATCTATCTATCTATCTATCTATCTATCTATCTATGTATATAGATCTATCTATGTATCTAGATCTATCTATGTATCTAGATCTATCGATCTATCTGTATAGATCTATCGATCTATCTATATAGATCTATCTATCTCTCTATCTATATAGATCTATCTATATAGATCTATCTATATAGATCTATCTAAATAGATCTATCTATCTATCTATATAGATCTATCTATCTATCTATCTATGTATAGATCTATCTATCTATCTATCTATGTATCTAGATCTATCTGTCTATCTATCTATTTATCTATCTATCTATCTATCTATGTATCTAGATCTATCTATGTATCTAGATCTATCTAGCTATGTAGATCTATCGATCTATCTGTATAGATCTATCTATCTATCTATCTATATAGATCTATCTATCTATCTATCTATCTATCTATCTATCTATCTATCTATCTATCTATCTATCTATCTATCTATCTATCTATCTATCTATCTATCTATCTATCTATCTATGTATCTAGATCTATCTATGAATCTAGATCTATCTATGTATCTATCTATCTATCTATCTATCTATCTATCTATCTATGTATCTAGATCTATCTATGTATCTAGATCCATCTATCTATCTATCTATCTATCTATCTATCTATCTATCTATCTATCTATCTATCTATCTATCTATCTATCTATCTATCTATCTATCTATCTATCTATCTATCTATCTATCTATCTATCTATCTATGTATCTAGATCTATCTATGTATCTAGATCTATCTAGCTATATAGATCTATCTAGCTATATAGATCTATCTATCTATCTATCTATCTATGTATCTAGATCCATCTATCTATCTATCTATCTATCTATCTATCTATCTATCTATCTATCTATCTATCTATCTATCTATCTATCTATCTATCTATCTATCTATATATCTATCTATCTTTGTATCTAGATCTATCTATGTATCTAGATCTATCTATCTATCTATCTATCTATCTATCTATCTATCTATCTATCTATCTATCTATCTATCTATCTATCTATCTATCTATCTATCTATCTATCTATCTATCTATCTATCTATCTATCTATCTATCTATCTATCTATCTATGTATCTAGATCTATCTATGTATCTAGATCTATCTATGTATCTAGATCTATCGATCTATCTGTATAGATCTATCTATCTATCTATATAGATCTATCTATCTATCTATCTATCTATCTATCTATCTATCTATCTATCTATCTATCTATCTATCTATCTATCTATCTATCTATCTATCTATGTATCTATGTATCTATGTATCTAGAGCTATCTATGTATCTAGATCTATCTATGTATCTAGATCTATCTATCTATCTATCTATCTATCTATCTATCTATCTATCTATCTATCTATCTATCTATGTATCTAGATCTATCTATGTATCTAGATCTATCTATCTATCTATCTATCTA
>JBBDHG010000170.1:2267500-2270000 GCA_037951165.1 Lophius americanus
TCTATCTAGCTATGTAGATCTATCGATCTATCTGTATAGATCTATCTATCTATCTATCTATATAGATCTATCTATCTATCTATCTATCTATCTATCTATCTATCTATCTATCTATCTATCTATCTATCTATCTATCTATCTATCTATGCATCTAGATCTATCTATGAATCTAGATCTATCTATGTATCTATCTATCTATCTATCTATGTATCTAGATCTATCTATGTATCTAGATCCATCTATCTATCTATCTATCTATCTATCTATCTATCTATCTATCTATCTATCTATCTATCTATCTATCTATCTATCTATCTATCTATCTATCTATCTATCTATCTATCTATCTATCTATCTATCTATCTATCTATCTATCTTTCTATGTATGTATATAGATCTATCTATCTATCTATCTATCTATCTATCTATCTATCTATCTATCTATCTATCTATCTATCTATCTATCTATGTATATAGATCTATCTATGTATCTAGATCTATCTATGTATCTAGATCTATCGATCTATCTGTATAGATCTATCGATCTATCTATATAGATCTATCTATCTCTCTATCTATATAGATCTATCTATATAGATCTATCTATATAGATCTATCTATATAGATCTATCTATCTATCTATATAGATCTATCTATCTATCTATCTATGTATAGATCTATCTATCTATCTATCTATGTATCTAGATCTATCTGTCTATCTATCTATTTATCTATCTATCTATCTATCTATGTATCTAGATCTATCTATGTATCTAGATCTATCTAGCTATGTAGATCTATCGATCTATCTGTATAGATCTATCTATCTATCTATCTATCTATATAGATCTATCTATCTATCTATCTATCTATCTATCTATCTATCTATCTATCTATCTATCTATCTATCTATCTATCTATCTATCTATCTATCTATCTATCTATCTATCTATCTATGTATCTAGATCTATCTATGAATCTAGATCTATCTATGTATCTATCTATCTATCTATCTATCTATGTATCTAGATCTATCTATGTATCTAGATCCATCTATCTATCTATCTATCTATCTATCTATCTATCTATCTATCTATCTATCTATCTATCTATCTATCTATCTATCTATCTATCTATGTATCTAGATCTATCTATGTATCTAGATCTATCTAGCTATATAGATCTATCTAGCTATATAGATCTATCTATCTATCTATCTATCTATGTATCTAGATCCATCTATCTATCTATCTATCTATCTATCTATCTATCTATCTATCTATCTATCTATCTATATATCTATCTATCTTTGTATCTAGATCTATCTATGTATCTAGATCTATCTATCTATCTATCTATCTATCTATCTATCTATCTATCTATCTATCTATCTATCTATCTATCTATCTATCTATCTATCTATCTATCTATCTATCTATCTATCTATCTATCTATGTATCTAGATCTATCTATGTATCTAGATCTATCTATGTATCTAGATCTATCGATCTATCTGTATAGATCTATCTATCTATCTATATAGATCTATCTATCTATCTATCTATCTATCTATCTATCTATCTATCTATCTATCTATCTATCTATCTATCTATCTATGTATCTATGTATCTATGTATCTAGAGCTATCTATGTATCTAGATCTATCTATGTATCTAGATCTATCTATGTATCTATCTATCTATCTATGTATCTAGATCTATCTATGTATCTAGATCCATCTATCTATCTATCTATCTATCTATCTATCTATCTATCTATCTATCTATCTATCTATCTATCTATCTATCTATCTATCTATCTATCTATCTATCTATCTATCTATCTATCTATCTATCTATCTATCTATCTATCTTTCTATGTATGTATATAGATCTATCTATCTATCTATCTATCTATCTATCTATCTATCTATCTATCTATCTATCTATCTATCTATCTATCTATCTATCTATCTATCTATGTATATAGATCTATCTATGTATCTAGATCTATCTATGTATCTAGATCTATCGATCTATCTGTATAGATCTATCGATCTATCTATATAGATCTATCTATCTCTCTATCTATATAGATCTATCTATATAGATCTATCTATATAGATCTATCTATATAGATCTATCTATCTATCTATATAGATCTATCTATCTATCTATCTATGTATAGATCTATCTATCTATCTATCTATGTATCTAGATCTATCTGTCTATCTATCTATTTATCTATCTATCTATCTATCTATCTATGTATCTAGATCTATCTATGTATCTAGATCTATCTAGCTATGTAGATCTATCGATCTATCTGTATAGATCTATCTATCTATCTATCTATATAGATCTATCTATCTATCTATCTATCTATCTATCTATCTATCTATCTATCTATCTATCTATCTATCTATCTATCTATCTATCTATCTATCTATCTATCTATCTATCTATCTATCTATCTATCTATCTATGTATCTAGATCTATC
>JBBDHG010000171.1:0-62500 GCA_037951165.1 Lophius americanus
TGAAGACCACCTTACCCTGGGTCCCCTGCGGACACCAAGCTCTCCAAACTGGACACTCTGCGCCTGGCCTCCAGCTACATCGCGCACCTCCGGCAGATCCTGGCCAACGACAAGTACGAGAACGGATTTATCCACCTCCCGTTAACCTGGTGAGGCTGGGGGGGGGGGGGGTCACCGAGGGGAGATGAGGAGAGTTGTGTGTGCAGGGGGGTGGAGGGGCATGGGGAACGTTTAAACCCTAATCGAGAACATGCGAGTGCGCGTTTTTTATTCTCAAGGCTGCACCTCTGGAGGAGATGGATTTATTCCAGCCTGGTGTTGGGCATCAGATCAGGTTGAAATATCATCATGAGGGTTTTTGGGTGAGACAGGTGCATGAGAGAGAGAGAGAGAGAGAGAGAGAGAGAGAGAAGAGAGAGAGAGAGAGAGAGAGAGGAGAGAGGGAGAGAGAGAGAGAGAGAAGGGAGAGAGAGAGTGAGAGAGAGAGAGAGAGAGAGGGCAGAGAGAGAGAGAGAGAGAGAAAAATCTGACTCAGCACATATCCACCTGTAGAAGAAGACGAAGAAGAAGAAGAGGCCTTGATTTATTTGTCACACGGCGAAAATGAAAAAAGGAATTTTATAATCAATTATTATTTAATTATAATTAAAACCAGATCTTATTGGCTCTTAATTGGTCTGTTTGAATCATTTACAAAATTGTGCAGTTTTTGTATTTACACGTCAGGATTGTTTATTTATTGATTTTCTTCTTAGTTATCTGGAATATCACGTTTGATCACGCTCAAATAGTTTAACATAAACCACATTTCTGGACCCAGCCTTCATTATCATAATGTTTTTTTTTTTTAAAGTCAAATTAATTGATAGGCTATATTTAATTTCCCTTTTTTTATATAATATTGTAGTATTTTTATAATTTCAATGCTCTGTGGAACTTTTGTTCACCACTCACTTCCTTCAGCTCAGGTCGTTTTAAGAGGTTTGAGGTCAGAGGTCAGTGCAGGGGGGGGGGGGAATCATTCCATCCTCATGCTAGATTTAAATGAAACGCGTATCTGATCTTGAATTCTTGAATTCTTAAATGCTTCTGGCCTCCTGACATCCCCACAATCCTAACCGCTGGTGTTTCCCCCCCTGCAGACGTGGCCCTTCATGGTTGCAGGGAAGCCGGAGAACGATTTGAAGGAGATGCTGACCACAACAAGGTTATGTGGAACGACGGCGTCCTGACCAAACCCAACAACGGACGCTTCTACGTTTTATTTTATTTCTTTTTAAAAGAACATTGTTTTTGGGGTTGTTTTTTTTTTGTTCCATTTTTCCTCAAAGAGTATATTGTGACTGAAATGCACGTCTCATCTCCGCAGACTTTGAGTGGGAATAATGGAGGGAGTATTCATCCTCTCGCCTACTTTCCCGTAACGAGAAGTTTTATTTAAATGCATCTGCCGCCTGTCGTCGTCTTTGCTGGTTCAAAGATCAAAAAATCACTTTTCTTTTTTCTTGACTTTTTTTTTTTTTATACTCCGCTGATGCATTTTTACATTTTTTATTTTTTTTTTTGGTTTCTCATGTGGGCCAGAACCGGCGCCTGCATGACGATGGATGGATCTTCACATGAAAAAAGTCTCATTGCCTCAATGGTTGTACAAATTACATGTATATAAAATATATTTGTATCACTTTTACGCCTCGTGTGCTGAATGCTCTTTATTCCCGTCATTATTATTATTATTATTATCACCACTATTTCGTTTTTCTTTTTCCGTGTGTGGGCCGATGGCTCGACCCAGTGACCCCTCTTATCACCCCACTGCTTCAGGAAAGCAGAACCTGAGCGGCGACCGAGCATCAGCGCAGATAAGCTTCCCTCTGCGGCCTCAGGAGAGATAACGGCGGAGGTGGTCGTCGCTGCGTAAACAAATGTGTGCCTTCAAAGATTATTTAGGACCCTAAAAGCCGTTAGCACTCCTGCACTTTAAACAAGTGCCGATAGCGGTGACAAATGCGGGAGGAGGAACATTTATTCTGCCGTAATGTAAGACAGGAATAGTTTGAAATAGTAGAGAGGAGTGATTTTAACTGCATTATTTTTAGGCATTTAGATCCAAATGTTGAATCCGAACGTTTAGAAATTATGCAAATTTACGCTGACGTAAGCGGGAGTACCAAATTAAAAGCTTGACGAAGAAAACCACGGTAAACCCCGCCCCTTTTGCACCTAAGTGTTTTTTTTTTAAACTTCTAACTTCGTAAAACGGGTCAACAACAGACCGAGGATGGTGAAAATGACTCGGTTAAGTTACGGGCTTTTGGGTTTTACGAGTAGAGGATACTTTTACTCACTGAGGCCTCTCAAACATGGCAGACAAAAACAATTGTTTTGCTCCAAAAGCCCCGCCCCCAATCTCTGACATCATCGCTTCTTGCTCTTAGGAAGCCGTTTTTATGGGTCACCTCTTTTCAAAGTTTTGATGCAACATTTGGAGCTAAATGTGTCAAAATGTTGCCGTTAAAGTCAACAACCAGGCTTTATGTTCAAGTTTGACCTACTTTAGGTCCATCTCCATACCAGCTGAGTGTTTTTAGTCTTAGAAAAACTGCTTTTAAGATAATTCAGCATCCCTGATCCGAGGTGTGCCTGATTGTAAAGACTAGCCGGTCAGCCTGCGGAGCGGAGGTCAGTGGCTGGAGGTTGTTTTCGAAGAAAAAAAAACCTGCCCGCTGAGTTTTAATCCCGCCCAGACAAGTTGTTTTAATTCGCTCGGGTTATGACCGCTCTGTTTACATCCTGCCGACAGTTATTTATGCGCTCTGACACGCGGCCTCTCTCTCTTTCTCCCGGAGGCCGATACCGCTGCAAAAGTGTCCGCGTGCTAGATCGCCGTCAGAGATTACAGAATCTCAGCCTCCCCCCCCACCACGTTTGATTATTTTGTGTTTTGTGTGTGTGGGTCGGTACGAGCCCATCCGTCACTTTTCTCCTTCTTCTTCCATGTTTAAAACTAAACTCATATTCGGAGGTTCTGATCCATTAAAGTCTCATTTTAAACAGTTTGTTCACAGTCACCTCACTCACTCTTTATATTCTTAAGCTGATTTTTCTTATTGTTTGTAACCTCATTATTAGGTTTTTATTCCGACATGATGATCCGTAGACATTCAGCCGAACTTTGGTGCATTCACCGATCAGCCATTACATTATAACCACAGACAGGTGACGTCAGGATACCTTTGATAGTGTTTGTGATACACACCTTATAAATATACACACCGTTTAAAAAGAATGTCTTTATTGTCAATACCCTTGATGTTTAATCACAAAAATCTAATCTTTTGATTCAAGTAAGACGTCACATTCTAAACATAGGACCAAAAAAATCCTAAATGCGTGCCACAGTTATCAGCACAACCTGCATTAAATGTATGGCTCCGCCCCCTTTTGCCTACATAACAGCCCTGAGTCTCTTTCTGTAGTCTGTGACAAGGTTTGAGAACACATGCAGAAAATCTGAGGTCATTCCTCCCCACAGAAACTCTCCAGCTCCTTCAGGTTCTGAGGTCCGCGCTTGTGGACTCTTCCTCTGCAGCACATCCCACAGCTGTTCTGCTGGTTTTAGGTCCGGTGACTGGGATGGCCATGGTCAAACCTTTATATTGTATTCATATTCTCCTACTGGAAGGTCCAACCACGGCCGACTCTAACAAGATCAGACCAACAGCACCAAATCCACCAACAGACTTCACAGTGGGTATGAGGTGCTTTTGTCAAACTGTAGGAGCTTTAGCTTGTGTGTTTGGACGACAGCAGAGGATTTTTTTCTCCTGCTACCCTCTCTAACAGTTTGTGTTGGTATGGGCGTCATCCGATGGTGGTTAAGGAGACTTTCTGACGCCAAGATTCCACTGACCTCTGCAATTCTCTTGCTGGAATCCTTGGAGAGTCTTTTGCCAGTCGAACCATCCTCCCCACGTAACACGGGGTCAGTTTGCAGACACATACTCTTCCAGTTTGATTTTTAACAACTCAAGTCACTTTAATCTTCTTGATTATTTATCTAACTGTTGAAACTGACATTTTTAAGTGTTGAGAGATTTTCCTGTATCCATTGCCAGAGTTTTCTATTAGACAGCGAGGAAACGTTCTGCAGTGGTAGTTGATGTGTTGGAAGCGGGAAAAAATGGTCAAGCTGGAGGATTTGAGAGACTTTGATGAGGGAAGTGTCGTGATGGTTAGCAAAAACTGCAGGTCTGGACCGACTGGCATAATGTAACATGTTGAAAGCGTTATGGCTCATCAGCATTTATAACCACTGTTTATTTTCAAACGCACTCTCCTGCTTTCCGATGTGATGACATAGAGTTCCATCGATATTTCATCGGTTACTCAGCCTGAAATTATGGTTATATTAGTCGTAAAACGTTCCTTCAGTCATATAGACAGAAAAGGTATCAGTCATGACCTCAGTGGAAACAAAAGGTCTGCAATGAAACATTATAATGTTTCCTCCACTTAAATACATCATTTTGAAACATTAAGAATCCTTAGTAAACTGTTTGGTTGTTGGATTATCAGCAGGTTTACGCAAAAACTAAAACCACTGGTGGGAGGATGATCCAGTATAGGCCCCTTTGAATTTTGTTGCAAATCAGGATAGAGGGGCAGATCCAGGATTGTGTGTGTGTGTGTGTGTGTGTGTGTGTGTGTGTGTGTGTGTGTGTGTGTGCGTGTGTGTGTGTGTGTGAGAGAGAGACACATTAAACCCTTTAATGTCATGCTCAACTGTTTGATTAGGCTCATTTCGAGTCAAAAATGTGACTGAACCTGTTAATACATTAATATGTGGCAGCAGGTATATGCTAACGAAATCTGAAATTTATTCTGGGCAAAATGATCATTAATTTTAAAGTCAGAATTCTGAGTTTAAAATCAGAATGCTGAAAATAAAGTTAGAATTCTGAGTTTGATGTCAAAATCCTGAGATTAAAGGGAAAATTCTGAGTTTTTGAAGTCAGAATCCTAGGATTAAAGTCAGAATTCTTGGTTAAGTCAGAATCTGGAGATTAATGTCAGAATCCTGAGAATAAAGTCAGAATCCTCTTCTGTAATCTACGGACGTAAATCGCACAAGTTATGGTAAGTTAATGAATTTCAAATATTCAGCTTTATTTCTTATCATAATATTTCAGCATCACTTCAAAAAATCGTGAAAGTAGATTTACAACTTTGGAGAGTTTTGTTTTTTATACTCTTCTCAAGGTCCACACGTTTAGTTTTTTTATTGTTGTTTTTATTCGTCAGCTGTCAGTGATCATCTCACGGTTCTGAAAAACAGAATCTTACCTGATCACTTGATTCGGGCTCAAACTGCTGATTCGGCTCTTTTCTTTCGCCTTTTTGACCAACGCTTACTGCCTCACCTCACGTCGCCCATCGCAGAAAAGTACCGACTATCCCATAACAGGAACAAGAAGACGGAGTGTCCCGATGATGTCTCTTCTAAGGACCCTCACCTAATACATCAGCGGCGGCATGGCAGGGGCCTCGCCGCCGCCTCAAAGGGACCACCGTGGAGAAAATAAACTTGGCCGCCTCTCTCCTGGGACCAGCTGCAGAGAGAGGAAGAGAAATAGAGGGGAGAGAGAGGAGCTTCGCAGGGATTCCCATACTCGCTAATTGTTTTGTTGGACGGTTGCCCAAACTGTGATGTGAAAAACGTTCGCGGACGAGAGGGGAGGAAAGAATCACATTCGGTTCCAGCTGATCTCATCATGTCGCTCGTCTGCTTTCGTGGATCCTTCAGGTCAGATATTTCAAGTCCATGCGATTTTTTTGTGGGAGCTGACGCGGCCAACTCATACCAGCGTGATGGTGTGAAGCTAATAGCAACAGTTTATACGGTTTATATCCAAAATATCCACCCGCAGCTAATCAATCTTTCCTCTTTTTTGTTTTTCCAGCAGATTTATTTATGCTGAATATCTCGCAGCCCCGCCCAGAAAACTTCATATCACCCCTTCTTCTGTTGCATCATAACATCCAGCACATCCCACGGTTTCTCTCCCCACCCCCCCACCCCAAATCTCCCCCGTAGACTCCTCCCTGACTCATCCGTCTCCGCCTGCAGTGACCAACAGCGCCCCCTTCTGGACACAAAGGTATTTTTAAGGGACGTCTCACAATCATCCCAAAACATCTTTATTCCATAAAAGGTTTATTGTTTTATTAGATAGATAGATAGATGGATGGATGGATGGATGGATGGATGGATGGATGGTTTTTTTTAAGATATGCTTTTATTTTGAAATGACTACCAAACACACAAAGTTCATCCTCATATTCTACTGTCTCTGAACGTTAGCGTTCCCTTTGGCTTCCAGGTTCAGTCTGAATGTTTCACTGCCTCACAACAATGTGGAAAAGTTATAATAATCAGGAAGCAGCCCCAGGAGAGATTTTTAAACAAACGACAAAGAAAGCGAGAGTCTGCGGACGTAGGGAGACGGTTGCTTAGCAACAGCGTTTGGAGTCAGATGTTTCCTCACCTGTGGAGAAATAAACAAGGTTCATTCCTGAAAAAGAAACCCAACTTGAGTTTTAATTTTGTGGACAAGACCTTCAATGTGTGGTTAAGAAATGATCAATAACATCGGACATTCTTATCGAATGAAAACAAGTGAGATTTTCTTTGTTTTATGGATCTTTTCTCCATCGGGTGGCTTTTAAAAACGAGACGTATTTCGCTTATTCTATTTTAAAGTGTTAATATCAGCCATTTTTCTTTTATGCATTGTTGTACGTATAGTTATTGGAGGCATTTGTATTAAGTTGAGGCTGAAAACATTTCTAAAAATGTATGAAAATGTAAGATTTAAATTCTTCTATTTGGGTCTTTTGTGGCTGAAAATGTACATTTTCTCCTGGCATCAGCTCTTATTTCTCTTAATCAGTCAATTTAATAACAAGATACCACAATGTTTATATAATCTTTCCATGCAAACATCAAATAACGTTATGCGGTGTAAAAATAAAGTAATAGAGCTCATTATAAATAGCATTTATGTATGTTAATAAGTGTTGACGAGTTTGACACAAAATATTTCCAGGTGTTGTTTATTGATTTTGGTTTGAGACCATTACCACCTGATTATTAACAAAAGTCCCTCATATATATATATATTTTTTATTTTTAACTGATTAAATTATGCACATGTTTGCACGAGTTCATAAAGTACACATTAAGTTCCAAATAACTTCCAGGGGACGTGGTACCAGTGTTGACCTGCAGATGGCAGTAGTTGATATCCTTTCATGAAAAGTTGAGAACAGCCAGAAAAGCTGCAAAGGGGAAAAAATAAAACGAAGCTGAGGTGAGGTCAAGGTCGTAAAAGAATACAGAGGATGAGAGCTGAGTGAGGAATCCGATCGGTGAGTGCTGAACATTGACAGACATTCTAGGATTGCTGAAATCATCTATGTAGGCAGTCAACAATCTGTACGTATTTATACATACAGATTATTATATATATATATACAGATATATACTATTTATACAGATTATTATATACATATAATATACAGATTATTATATATATATAATAAATACATATATATATGTATGCTGTATATATCTAAACCACTCGTAAGCTCTTTTTCTCATTTTCAATCATTTCTTTAGTCTTTATTTGCAAAAAAAATCACATTTTTTTTATTTTCCAGAAACACTTCCGGTTGATTCATAAATTTCGGCATGAATATTTTCCCGCTGGAAGTACCCCCTACTGAAGAAGGCTGTATCTCCTACAGAGAATCCTACTCAGTTTTTCTGGACCCCATGTGCAGAGATGATCTTGTATAGAGAAAAGAAAACTATATAGTAGTATATCATTTTAAAAACCTAAACCTATTTATTTTTAATTTATAAATGTAAAATCTTAAAAACTCTTAATTTTCCATACAATGATATATTTTTTGGTCAAGGATGTTTTTAAACAATAAAAAAAAAGAGAAATGTCTTAGCTGAATTGGTAATTTGACAATTATTGGACTTTTCCCGGTTGCTCCAAGTTACATAAATCTGTTGAGTAAGTCCTCACATATGTTAATATGCCCAAAGAAACTTTGCTTGTAGAATAGGACTTTATCTATAGTCATGGTTAATGCCTCCTCCTCAGTGGCCCCTTTGACCTGTGGCGTCCCCCAAGGCTCCATCCTTGGCCCCTTACTCTTTTTTCCCCCCACTGATTCATATTATAAACAGGCTCAGTCACATTTTTCAATAGGAAATAGTGACTCAACCGAACAGAGGGGCAGGAATTTAAATACTTTGTAGCCACTCATCTCCCGCGCATTCCACTTCAGCGTCTCTGTTCAGGCCACTGAGCCCCCAGCTCCAACCAAAAGAAGGAACATCGAAGGAATCAATGGAACTCTTGAGACTGAGCCCCCGGCTGACCCTTCACCCTAAACTACTTTACTAATTTTTTTAATTCACAGCGTTTACAGATTGTTTAGAAAAAAATGTCTTTACTTAGATCGTTGTTGTATTTATTGTTGCTTTTGATGAATGAGGAGAAAATATACATACGCATGCGTTTTATTTAGATATTTTATCTAGAAATGTTCATAAGAACTTGTAACTTTTCCTTTAAAGACAATCAGATATAAGGTAAGAAAAAAAAAAAAAGTTCACAAACACACGGTTGTCAGGTCGGCCAGTAGAACCGACGAAGATCCATCCCTGCATGACCGCTCTCATCCTCCTCCGGCGACAACGTACAGCACAGATACATTTCATCATGAAACCCAAACAACCCATGTTTGTGTCCCGAGCCTTGAAGAACTTGCTCACAGGCACAAATTTATGTAGCCTTAAGTACTTCAAATTCAGCAGACTGTGAAGGAATTTGGCCCAAACATGGTGGTCGCCAACCCGTGTTCAGGTGATTAAGTTACAATAATTAAAATCACTAATATAAATGGACTAACCTGCACCTAGAGGCCACTCTTTTTACAGAAGACACAATTAAACAATAAAAAAGCTTTTTCACGGTCTGCTTTTCCTCTCTGAATGAATGAGGCATTTATTTATACATGGAAAACCGAGGATAGATGTGACTTTACTGCAGAACGGCTGGTTATTACACCTTTATAAGCACAGCCATTTTCCTGAAGCCTCGACCTCCCAACTTTATTATTTATATCTATATATTATGGAAACCACATATGCGCCGAAGATCATTCGTGTTAACGTCATAACTCAAAAACCGCTTCACTGACCCTTTTTTTTATTTGATACACCTTTAGACCTTAGTGTGAGGAAGGACTGGATTCACTTTGGTGAAGGTCTGTTGTTTATTTCTGACACTAGGAGGAGCTATATGTCCTTAATTATTATCTCATTTTACCCAACAGGGGTTTTTTTTATGTTTTTTTACAAAAACTCAGTCTTTTGGAAATAACTTCCTAATCATCAGTCCGATTTAGTCCAAATTTGATGCATAGTATTTAGACTCGAAGATATCTATCTAGTATATGTTATACTTTACTCCAGTAGTTCGTATTTTACTCACTAAAGGTAGCTTTTTTTAAAAAAGAAAAGAAAAACAACGTTTTGCGGACATAACTCAAAAACTATTTCATGGATCATTTTCAAGTGTTATAAGACCATACATCTTTGGTGAGGAAGAAATGGATTGACGTTGGGAAAGACAGGTTGTATATTCATGACACTAGGGGGAGCTTTATCTCCAAACGTTTTTCAGGGAAATAATTTCTCTATCTTTGGTCCGTGTTTTATTCTAATAAATTTTACTAACTACTAAGAGCTTTCCTTTCAAAAAAAAAATACTGCGGACATAACTCCACATACACAACGCATGGGATTGGGGTCTTTCGGGTATATAGCGATGCTGTCAGGGATACGACAGCATCGGCGCTAAACATAGTAATGTAATTGGATGGATTAGGACTGAGAGTGATGATAGTCAAATGCAGTTTGGGATCAAAGAGCATGAATAGGGTATAAGAGGTCGCCCTCGCGCGCACACACCCAACACGTCCATGCTGTTAGATCAAACTGTTAGTAGAAGGAAGGGGCGTCAGACTAAATGATGTTTTCCCAGGTGGCCACAATTACGTGTGTGTGGAGTGTGTGTGTGTTTCTGCGGTTGCACCCGCACAAGCCTCTGCATGTGTGCCCACATGTGTCGGCCTTTGTGTGCACAAGAATTACCTACATGTTGTTTTTAGAGGATTCAGGTCTATTACAATTAGGACGACATGAATTAAAGGCGGACTCCCACAATCCTCCGCAGACCATTTCCAGGTAGTGAACTCACGTAGTCCGACTTCTTCCTGATGCGTTTCTTCTTTTATTCCGTGCAGACAACTATGATACCTCGGCAGCATGATGGGTTTATTTAACAAGTGGCCATTCATTCCTGGTTAGAGCAGAGCATTAGCAAAGCCAGAGGGAGCCGGATGATGATGGGTCACTGCATAGGGGAGCAGAACACAAGCTCTCACTGTCAACCCATGGAGTTTATGAGGAGCTAATCCTTAGAGTGTGTGTGCGTGTGTGTGTGTTAGTGTGTCTGTGTGAGTGTGTTAGTGGTTCTGTATGTGTGTGTGGTTCTCATAAGGTATGTTCCTGTCTGGTGTGGCTCACAATGACACAAAAACAAACATGTATCTGTGTGTGCATTCGTGTGTGAGTGTGTGTGTGTGTCTGTGTGCATGTGTGTGCGCGAGTGTCTCTGTGTGTGTGGGCATGTGTGTGAGTGTGTGTGTATGTCTGTGTGCATGTGTGTGCGCGAGTGTCTGTGTGTGTGTGTGTGTGGTTCTCATAAGGTATGTTCCTGTCTGGTGTGGCTCACAATGACACAAAAACAAACATGTATCTGTGTGTGCATTCGTGTGTGAGTGTGTGTCTGCATGTGTGTGCGCTAGTGTGTGTGTGTGTGGGCATGTGTGTGAGTGTGTGTGTGTCTGTGTATGTTTGCATGTGTGTGCATGAGTGTCTCTGTGTGTGTGTGTGTGGTTCTCATAAGGCATGTTCCTGTCTGGTGTGGCTCACAATGACACAAAAACAAGCGTATCTGTGTGTGCATGCTTGGCGTCCGTGTGTGTTAATGCGTGTGTGTGGGGGGGGCATCTGTGTGAGTGCATGTGTGTATGTGTATGTGTATGTGTGCATATGTGTGCATATGTATGTGTGTGTTTGTGTTTGTGCATTTGTGGGCATGTGTGCATGTCTGTTTGTGTGCGTGTTTGTGTCTATGTGTTTGCGTAGGCATGTGTGTGCATGTGTCTCTATGCGTGCGTGTCTGTGTGTGTGTGTGTGTGTGTCTATGTGTTTGCGTAGGCATGTGTGTGCATGTGTCTCTATGCGTGCGTGTCTGTGTGTGTGTGTGTGTGCGCGTATGTGCGTGCGTGTGGATGTTTTGCGTGCGTGAGCCTGTGTGTGTGCATGTGTGTGTGTGTGCGTACGTGCGTGCGTGTGGATGTTTTTGCGTGCGTGAGTTTGTGTGTGTGTGCATGTGTGTGTGTGTGCGTACGCCTATGTGTGTTGACAAAAAGCCAGCGCCAGCCTCGGTGAAGTCACATGACGTTGAGGATTTGACTCACGGAGAGATTCGAGCACCTGCTTCAGAGCTTATCTAAGCTTGTGAGTGTGAGTGTGTGTTTGTCAACGTGCACGGCGGGCCGAGTGTGCGCACGTCTGACCTGGTGAGCATGCGTCTCATTAAAGATTGAAATTACTCACAGCTGACTTTGTTTATTTAATCACAATTAAGCCTCCACCTCTACCATCATGGAAATCTGACCAAGACTCTAAAAATCCCCTTTCTTATATTCATTCCAAACAACGTTCCAAGGGTTGTGGCAAAAACCGGGAGGAAGATGGAAGAAAAACAGATTTGTCCAAACTGTGCCCGCCCTGACAACTCTAACAACGTACCATCTTTATTCACACTCCCCAAAACTGGAACACCTCGGAATACCGGGCACACATGGAGTCAATTATAACAACGTGGAATTCCACGAAAAGTAAAGTCGGCAATAAGGAAAATATTCCTCTAATCTGGGGTCTTCCTCAAACTGGGTGTGAAGGAAATTTAGGCGGGGGGGGGTCCCCGTTTTAATTGGGTCCAGATTCGACCACCCTTTGGAACAGAGCCGGTTCACTTTTTTTCAGTGGGATTAGAAAAAGGGACTATTTTGGTTGTACATGAATAAATGTCTGACTTTACAGAGGGGGTTTCTGAAAAGTAGATGGGACTGCCCGAGTCTTATTTGGACTGCCTGAGTCTTATTTGGACTGCCCGAGTCTTATTTGGACTGCCTGAGTCTTATAGGAAGCAGATGGACCGGACTATAGAAAGAAAAACAGGGAATTCCATAAGAGAGGGAGAGAAACGTTCAGAGTGGAAGTTTCTGTGAGGGAGAAAAAAGGCCAAACTTTCAATAAACCGGAGATGTTGATATTGAAATTTAATTAGTATCTATGTGGTTAAAACATTCAAGGCCACAGGTTTGACCTCAGAGACCCTCTAACCACTGAACTCAGAGACTCTCACACATACAGACAGCTGTACTAGCAGCCACAAACAGAACTTTCCTTCCAATGAACGCTCTGGAAAGGAAAAGTGTAAAAACTGCCTTTAAGATATATAGTTTTTAAAAGTAACGAATACGTTGCGACCGTATTGTATTTGTAATGTAATGGTTTCATGCATGCCAGTTGATTTCACTTTCAAACTGGAACTATGCTGTCGTCCTCAACAGCGAGGGTTTATCCCTGAAAAGTTCCCAATCAGCTGTGTTATACAAGCAATCCCCCTGATTGAGCTCCTCAAATCAAATATGAAGTTATGGCTGAAAAACAGGATTATTCATAAAGAAAGCTCCTCCTAGTGAGCAAGATATGACCTTTTAGCGTAAAATATGACCAATATGAAAGACAGATCTCCTCGATTTGGTTCATTTTCACCAAATTTGGACTAAATTTAACTAATGGCTAGGAAGGTATGTCCAAAAAAAGTGAAATGGAGATACAGTACAAATGTAATAATATCTACAGAGAAAACCCAAAAAGGTACTTAAATGATGACGATGACTACTATAGCTTGTTTTTTCTGGGTTCTAGATCCTCTCTGCACAAGGAGCCCAAAAAAACTGAGTAGGATTAATTTTAGGAGCTTCAGCTTTTCGCATTTTAATCTGTTTCATGTTTCTACATACATTTTCACATTTTTACATGATAAATTTACGTTATAACAACATGGTAGTGAAAACTACCATGTTAAAAAATAAAATTTATGTAAAACGTGAAGCACGTTGTAAAGTGAAAAATGATCTATCTTCTAGTTTTCACGTATTTAAATGAATATCTTTCATTTAAAAATGAGAGAATTTTTATCATAATGTCACACTGTTCATTTCTATTTATCCCTATTTTATTCTTTATTTTCTGGTATGACAGCAAGGCGCCTCTGTATGAAACTAAGTACAGAAAAGAGTTTAAACTGTCTCTTCTCACTGAGGACATTAAATGAAATCAGCCTGATCCATCAATCGCTGTCACACCTGCATCTTCAGCCCGTCACCGCCAGCTCAGTCTCTCCATCCATCTAGTCCGTCATGGTGCTGGTTTACACTTCCTCCACCTCCCCATCTCCCCACCTAGTCCTCAGAGATGCATCGGCCTCAGCAGAGTCATCAGCCACCACCACCAGTACCCAGACTCCAGAGGGGACCCTTCGATCTCAATCTCCTTGGAGAGTCTGAGCAAAGATAATAGACTCAAAATCACACATCTGCTTTTCTTATAAATCTTTTCTACATTTAATCTCATTGAACTGAATTTATTAACTTTTCTGTGGGAACAATGAACATTTTATCTGGGTTACTATATATATATGGGAAACCGGTTGTATAGTTGCGACACTAGGGAGGGCTTTATCTCCAAATGTTCTCGGCCACAGTTTCTCAACCGTTGGTCTGATACGTTGTGTTTTACTGTAAAAGTTAATATTTTACTCACTAGGGGGAGCTTTTGCAAGAAAGAAAACTTTTTCGGACATATGTCTTTAACAGTAATTCCAATTTAGTCCAAATTCAGTGCATATGAATCGACTCGAGGAAACCTATCTAGTATATTTATCGTATTTTGCTCTAAAAGTTCACATTTTGCTCACCAGGAGGAGTTGTTTTTTTCATGAAAAACACTATTTTTTGTACATTACTCAAAAACTATTTATAGGATCATTTTCAAACTTTGTGCCAACATAGACTTCAGTGTGAGGAAGAACTCGAGTGATTTTGGGAATGGTTGTTTGTAAACATACGACACCAGGGGGAGCTTTAGCTCCCAAAGTTTTTGGGCCATAATTTCACAACCGTTGATCTGATTTAGTCCAAATCTGATGAATTTGAATCAAATCAAAGAGATTTATCTTGTTTTTATCACATTAAACCCATATTTTAATCAAACACCTCACATTTTACTCACTTTCTGGATATTTCTAACAAAAATGACTGAAGAAATAACATTTAAATTTGATGGAGTTCAATCAGGGGGGATTGCTTTTGCAACGCAGGGGATTGAGGACTTCAGAGATTTAACCCAATAGGTGGACTTTTGAATAGATGCTGTGTTTTTTTTAGGTTTTTTTTTTTAAGTGAGGGTCACATCTAGAGCTTACAAACTGAGCGCTTCATCAGCATGTTAAGAGAGTGCCGTCTGGGGGGGAAACAGCCACATACTTACCCAGTCACCGCTCACTCCGTCTGTCTCTCCATCCCATTCTTTCTCTCTAGATGCCATTTGTCCACCTTGGTACTCTGATGCCCTTCCGGAGAGGCAAGTATCAACTTTCTTCCCAAGTGGCCTCCAGCTCCCTCCACCATGCATTTTTAATGGACATAGTTGTGCAGCGGACAAATGATTTTTATTTTTGACAGGGGAGGGCTGGCTCCGGTTACATAGGGATGGGGAGTGAAGCGAACGTGCACTCCCGAACGAGAGTGCACGGTGGAGCAACAACACACACACACACACACACATACGTGACCGGGAGAGAAAGAATGAGCCAGCTAATCTCTAAATAATTCAAGACTCGATAGGAAGAAGGGAAAAAAAAAAAAAAAAAAAAGGTGGAAAACCCTAATAAAGTATGTATTTATTTCTCTTGTGTTTTTTAAAACAAACGCACACACGGCTTACTTTTACCATAAAGTGCTCGATTAATTCACCACTTGGATTATGATGGGCAAAAGTCCAAGGATGATGAAAGAGGCAAGAAGCCCACCAAGGCCTTCATTAAACCAGGATTAGAGCCAGTCTAAACCCATTAACTCTGGCTTAAAACCACTTTAATTCCAATGAAATCAGAATTAAAATTCACGCCGTGAGATAGCGTCTACCTTACACTTTGTGACGGCAGCCTACTGTGTGTTGACCGTGTCCAATGAGTGTGTGTGCGTGATTGTGTGCGTGTGTGTGTGTGTGTGTGTGGTAACTTTACGTTATAATCTCCTGTGTCCTGCATTTGCCCTTAACGGTCGTTTCCATTCAGCGAGGCAGGCAGGAGGGCCATTACGCGGTATAGAAACGATAGGATTACCAATAAAGTTAAGACGGAGATCAAACAGATATGAGACACAAGAGGACATTTGAGAAATAGTTTGACAGCTTGTAAAATACACTTAGGGACTTTCTTACTCAGAGTTGGAGGAGCTGAATGATACCACTCGCGTTATTCGTGTCGACACGAGGCCGGAGGCAGCAGAAGGTTGGCTTAAAGTCGAGCCTCACACACATACGTGTTTTTCGTAGGAAAGAATCTCCTTCTAGTTCGGAAAATATGAACTATCAGAGTCAAAAATGATACTTATAGGATAGAACTCCCTGAGTCGATTCATATGCACCAAGTTTGGCCTAAATCGGACCAACGGTTAGCCGTCATGTCCGAAAAGCTACGTGTTTTCGTGAAAAGCTCCCCCCAGTGAGTAAAATATGAATTACAAGATTAAAATATTAAATGTAGAAGGTAGATATCTCTGAGTCAATATGAATCGATATATCTGGCCTGAATCGGACCAAATATCAAAAAGTTAATTCTGAAAACTGTGTTTTTCATAAAAGCGCCCCCTAGTGAGTAAAATGTGATATTAAAATCAAACCCGAGTCGATTCGAACGCACCAAGTTTGAACTGAATTGGACCAATGGTTGAGACATTACGGCCCAACAAAACCTTTGGAGATAAATCTTCCCCTATAGTATCGGAAACGTACAACCGACCTTTGATCCAGGACTTCTTTTTTCTAGGTTATAACTCCAACACGAAGGATCTGCGGCGGACGCGGCGTAAAACTACATATAACATTGTATAAAAATCAATAGTTTTTATCAAAAATGCTTCCACAGATCAACGACAGACCCCAGTTGAACTCCATGGAGGGTCTGAAGGTCTTGTTACGACTTTTTACAACTGGGCTACATCTGTGTAGCCTTGCTTTGATGTCATCTGGGCCCGTACCTGGTCCACTGATTCCAAACCCGCGGCCTGCGGTACGTGGGTGGTGGCAACAAAGTTTGGAATCATGGACCGATCCTCCGCCGTTGTTTAGGCTGTGGTGGCTCAGCAATGCGGCGGCCGAAACCTCAAAGCTCAAATCCAGAACTCAGTCGTTCTGATGCTGCCGAAGAAGCCAGAGCAGTTTCCTCTCTCGGTTCAGGCATCTGTCTTCCTGTTCAGTGTTACCAGAAACTGCTGACAGACGCCGACCACTGGTTGATCACGGGTAGAATGTCGGTAGTAGAACTGTTCTGGGTCCAGATTGAGATTTGCAAGGTATGAATAAACGAGTGTGAGTGCTTAAAGAAACAACAAAAAAAAGCTTTAGACATTTTGTGGATTTGTTGGCTTTAGTTTAGTAGTTAGCCGGCTATAGTTTGTGGGAGTGGAGCTGGGGGCTCTGGTGGGCTGAACAGAGATGCTGAAGTGGAAAGGGCAGGAGACGAGCGACCACAGAGTATTTAAAGAGAGTTTGTTGGAGTCGTTGGTAGATCTAGAGGCTGGCAATCAGTCGGACATCAATGGAGAAATCGGCATAATTTTTTCCTAAACTGTGATCGATTTCATTCTTGTTTATTGTTTGGAACTCAGCAGCTTCTAATCCAATAAAAAGGCTCCGCTGCTTTGCTTACTTATCCCTATAAATAAAAAAGCCTGCTTAACAAGGAGTAAGGAGCAAATATAAGAAAAGTCAATGTAATCTGTTACTTTCCACCACCAGGGAGGGGTAATGATGGAGGGAGAGAAAATGTTGGGCAGGTTAGCGGAGAGAGCGTTCCCAGGTGTGACCACAGCATTCCCTCCATATACTTTAACAAACCACCGTGTGTGAGTGTGTGTGTGTGTGTGTGTGTGTGTGTGTGTGTGTGTGTGTGTATGTGTGTGTGTGTGTGTGTGTGTGTGTGTGTGTGTGTGTGTGTGTATGTGTGTGTGTACTGGTCTGAGGTTTTTAGCTCACAGCCAAAGTGGAGCTGGACCTCAGTCCTGCAGCCAATAACAACAACTTTTAACTCTCTCTCAGACACACACACACACACACACACACACAGGCACACACGCACACACACACACAGGCACTGACCTGATTAAACATATTTGCTCTGTGAGAGGTGACATGTGAGGGTAAAATGATTTTCCTTTGAACGCAGTTTACTTTCTAAAATATTTGATTCATCCAAGGCGACAGAATTATCGTGTCCTTGAAATAACTTTGTGGGGGTGCACTTTTGGCCGCCCGAGGTATATTTTGGGTTGCGTAAGTGAGTGCGCGTCTGAAACGGGCTTTAACTTTTTCTCCATTCTTTTGAAATATTTCTATACCTCGTTCCGAATCTATCGTATCATCGAGTTGATTTGGTCCTTAAATATTGATTGAATATTAACCTGTTTTCTTAATAACGTAAAATTGTGCGTGTGTGAATGTGTGTTTGTTTGTGTGTGCGTGTACACGTGTGTGTAATGTGAGGCCCTTCAGATTATTTGGCAGATAGCAGATAGGACTAAATTACCCAAGCTCCCTTGCAGCATCCACATTGTTGTACATGTATGTATGTGTGTGTGTGTGTGTGTGCGTGTGTGTAGATTTGAAATATTACTCAGACTTAGGTTTCGCCGTATCCTAGAGGGGATTTAATTTTGGTGACGTTTCGTGTTTCCCAGCAAGTAAAATAAAATAAAATAAAATAAGAATTTGGCGCAGTGACGTCACAATCTGGCTTTTGCTGCCTTTGTTCCCTTCATCCCTTTGATGTTTGTTTTTTGGGGGGTGGAGCTGAGGACTTAGATTTATTGCTAATCCATCTGTTGGTTTTCCTATAATCCTGCTCACAAACAAACAAAAAAGACAAACTGGGGTAGAGCTGGGGGCTCTGCGGGCTGAACAGAGACGCTGAAGTGGAAGGCGCCGGAGAAGGGCGGCTACTGAGTATTTGAGAGATACTCAGAGATGTTTGTTGGAGTTGTCGGTAGATTTAAAGACTGGCAACAACTCAGACATTAACGGAGAAATCCAATTTCTCCTAAACCTAGATTCTGTTTTGGCTGTTGTTCTTTTGAAGTTTGTCATGTTTACAGAAACTTAACTCTGAGAACTAAAATTGCTGTGTGTATTGCCGGATGAGTCAACAATCTCGCTGACAACATATAGAATAAAAAACACGGAGTTGTTCTGTGTAATAATAGGGTGAAGTTTTCAGCTGCTGCTGCCGAGTCGCCAAAAATGAATGCGGCTATAAACGCATCATATAATTCTCCCTCTTTGAAAACACTGAGGGATGACGACGAGTGGGTAATTTCATAATATAGGCTATTTATGTATATTCTTTCAATAAAAAATAGTTTAGATTCGAACAGAAATGCTGCTTGAGGCTTTGATCAAGTGATTAATGGGATCAGGCTGAACATAGTAGCAGATGCTGGATGTGACCAAACAGATGGCACAGGTACAATACTAACACACACACACACACACACACACACACACACACACACACACACACACACACACACACACACAGAACAAGGTCCATTCGCCTGATGGGATGAAATGCCGTCTTGGCGTCAAATATGAATATGCAACAATGAATTAATTTGCTTTTCATTCTCATCATCTCACTTTC
Organism: Lophius americanus; assembly: GCA_037951165.1. NCBI lineage: Eukaryota > Metazoa > Chordata > Actinopteri > Lophiiformes > Lophiidae > Lophius > Lophius americanus. Next base: position 19,206 of record JBBDHG010000171.1, read on the forward strand.
TCCCCATCGTCTTCCTCGGGGCCTTGTCTTCTCTCCATTTCCCGGTACCTCAACCAGTCGAAGTTTGTTGTTTGAATGAGAGGAGCGGACCACCCTGGGGAGAAATGGGGGGGGGATCACATTACCCCCAAAAATGTAGAGGGCCTACAAAAGGACCATGAGACATTAGGCTGCAGGAGAGAACATGGCAGAAAGAGGGAGAAACAGGAGAGGACATGAAAGAGTGCATTAGTGAGGGGGAAGGGAGAGATTGATTGGATGAAGGGATGAGGGAATTGGATAAAGAGAGGTGGAGGTGAGAGAAAGGAGGGCTGGAACAGAGTCAAACACACAACCATCTACATTCACCGTATCGACTCGTGAATTTCAATCTTTCTGTTTTCCTAACCTTCGTGTTTGAATCATTTTCATTTGGAGGAAAAACGATTTTCACACAGTCCGGCTCTTCATTTTTCTGCACTTTCAGAAATCACTCCTGTTAGTAATAATTAGATTTGACCCGCTTCGACGATCGCCGTGGCCGGAATCGAATCTGCGGTGAATCCAAACTCATATGGAGGAAAATGCCGGATTTATAATCCAAATTAAGTTTACGGACTAAGTTTGCGGTTGGGCGTTTTTCCTGAAGGGGTGTGTTTAACGGGCATTTACCCAGCAGTGTATCGTGAAAAGCAAGTACAGATAGTTTTTCACCACCATTAACCTTTTCTTGTCCTTTTTCGACTATTGCCTTGAGCTTATTTTGAGTCACTATTTGTAATGGACAAATGTGACAGAACCTGTTTATAATGCATCATAAAAGGCAGTGGGGTCCGGGATAGAGCCTTGGGGGACACCGCAGGAGGAGGAGTCATTAACCATGGCTATTCTAGATAGGTAAGAGTTTTTTGGGGGTGTATTTTTAAGAAACATGCTTTACAGAAAGGTTTACATTCTAATTACAATTGTCCATTTTCCAGGAAATACATTTTTGATCATGAAATTATTATTATTGGATAGATAAATAAATAAATAGACATTTTTTTGATGTTTTAGGATAAGGGAGGCTTCTGTTTTGTGATTCCCTTAGACTTTATCACTTCTTCTTCGTCTTCTTCTTCTTCTTCTGGCATCGCCTCTTTTCATCCGTAGGTCGGTACCTACCTTTCTGGGTAATTGTGACAGACATGGCCAGGTTTGGAAATAAGTTTTGTGTTGTGCGCATTCATTTTCAGGCCGGACCCAACCCCTCCCCATTTATCCGGGCTTAGGGGGAGCATTAGGTTAGGTTCGTTTTTGGGCCATAATTCCTCAACAACTTCACGTCAATAAAGTCCAAATTTGGAGCGTATGAATCGACTTTTGCAGATTTATCATGTAAACATCGAGGAGTTCATATATTACTCATGAGGAGGATTTTTTTTTTTTTTGACAAAAAACAGTTTTTTTCAAGAAATAACTTGTTTAATTTGGATTTAGTCCCAAATGTGGTGCATATGAATGGACTTAAAGAGATCTATATTGTATACATCATATTTTACTCACTTTGTGGAGCTTCTTCCTTTAAAAAAAAATTGTTATATTGACATTTTTTCACAATTCACATTTAATACGAGGACTTTGATCGTGTGGATTGCTTGTACAACGCAGGGGGATTAAGGACTTTTAGGGGTTCTACCTTTAGTGTCTGGGCTTTGTTGTACACATACAGTGTGTTGTTGTTGTGTAAACACAAATGCACATGTGAAATAAGGCCTTCTTTTTACACCTTCCTCTTGTCTCTGATAAAAAGGAAATGCATCATCTAATAAAAGCTGCAGTTCTAATAAATGTCCTCAGGAGGCGCTGTGACTCCGGGCTTTATGATTTACTTGCAGTTTTAACTCTTCTTATGGCCTTCGCTGGCATTTTATGATAATTATGACTTTGGTCACAGTGTGGAGATAGATGCACACACACCCACCGACAACACACACACTGCCTGGTTAAAATCATGAGGACATTAGCAGTAACTTGATGCTGAGAGAGTATTGATCTGTTCTCAGGGGGCTTAGAGAGCAAGAGAAAACTAGACAGCACTTAATCACAGCACTTGACCATCTAGGCTGGCCAACGCCAGTCTGTGTGTGCGTTGGGGAGAGGAAGAGGAGCTTCAACCGAACGATTTGTTATGAAAATAGGGACAGCTATTCAAACCCTACCTCATTTTACCCAGTGCACATTTAACCTTGTGCTTCAGTCCCCCGTTAAAAGCAAACTTCCTTTTCCTTCCTTCTTTTTCACCTTCACTCAGTCACCATCGCTTCCAACATCCTCCTGTGAGGTCCCGACTGACACATTCAATCTGCATCCATAACATTATACAGACCAGACTGCATAGCAATCAGGCGCATGTGTTTGTGTGTGTACGTGTGTGTGTGTGTGTGTGTGTGTGTGTGTGTACGTGTGTGTGCAAAAACCAAGAGGGATTTCATGATTATGATTGCTGAAGACACGTGCTACTCAAATTCTTCAATGATTGCCTCCAATGCAACATAAATGCTAAACAAAAAATAAACCCTGAGAGAGCGAGAGAGAGAGAGAGAGAGAGAGAGAGAGAGAGAGAGAGAGAGAGAGAGAGAGAAATGACAACATTATATACTTGTTCCTTGAAGATATCCAGACCACAGTAACATTAGCAAAAAGTGACCAAAAGAGACCCAAAAACAAGGAGCAGATGGAAAAACAGCCGTTGCGGTGCACATGTGCGCTTCCATGTGTGTGTGTGTGTGTGTGTGTGTGTTCTTTTCTTCTTCTAGACATTATTTTGTACACCGCGCTAATTTCGGTTCGCTCATGCTGTGCGTCCTTCTGGTTTCTGATGACATCCTCAGAACATTTCATGCTTTTTTTCCACCAGTAGTAACATATACACACACACACACACACACACACACACACACACACACACACACACACACACACACACACACACACACACACACACACAGAGAGTCTTCTTTCCTCAGAAGCCAAGCCAAATCAAACTACAGGTCCTGATCCAAACACACAATTAATGTATGTCTTGTGTCTCAAAGCCCGGGGCCCATTTGTCTTATTATTCTGTTTGTCTCCGTTTTATCTCCGTAATTATATCTTAACTCGATACACACCCACCGTTTTGGCTCGGATTCAGAGCCGAGTTATCGTCGCCATCGCCAGGAGATGCATCATCTTTCATTTCTCCAATCCTGAATCCCTTTTCCCCTTCTCGCGTTCGACCTGCGCAAGGATGTAAACACGGAAACAGATTTGTTATGACTCTTTTCCGTCCGTGAAATGTAAAATCCGTGGTGTTAAATGAGATCGTTTCTCTTTCTAATCTTCCAAAACTAATCAGCACAGTTATTTAAGAAAAAACAAATAACATCCCCTGTTTGAATTCATGTGTTTATTTCATCAGAGTGGAAGAACGGCGCTGCTTTCTGGTAAAAAAAAATATGTCATCTGACGTCACCCACGCATGGGGGCCGAACGGCGAGAATCCGACGATCGATGGTTCCAGTGGGATCGTGAGTTAAAACAGTTGGACGTGCTTGTTTGCCATCATTCCTTTGAGGGGAAGCAATAGTTCATAGAAGAAGAAGGACTTGTAGGGATAAGGGTTGAAAAAAAAGGAATACAATAATGGTAGGAGAGGGATTTTATACCCCATAGCGCTTAAAATTAGCATGATTGTGATCATTTTTCACTTGATGGAAATTATTCCTATAAGAGATGGCTGCTTAAAAAAAAAGAAAGAAAGACGCATATTTTACGTTTCTTATTTTACGTTCTTTTTGACAAATATGCTCCACTTGATTGAACTTGTTTGTAAGCTGAGCCAGTGGCAGCAACTATATACTAAATCGTAAGGGGCCACCGATGGAGCCCTGGGGGACACCATGTGTCAAAGGGGCCACCGAGAAGGAAACAATTTTCTTTTAAGTCTCCATTTGTTTTTGAAAAATGACTGCCATTTTCACTGAACCTGGTTATAATCGGACCCAGTGGCAGCATTGTATATGCTTCAGGGTAAAGGACCGAGGACAGAGCCCTGGGGGATGCCCCGGGTCAGAGGGGCCACCAGGGAGGGAGGCGTTAGAGGAGAAATTCCGATTTGATAAGTAACATTTTTTTTTTAGGTATTTTAAAGCATCTGAGGACTTACTAGCCAAAAGATTCTAATACGAGTCAAATAGTTTTTAAAAGAAAAAGCTTTACCGAAAGGTTGAGCTAATATTGTCAGAATTGACTATTTTACGTGAAATACAGAATTTCATGATGAAAGTCTGATTTTTTTTTTTTTCGTATTTTTAAAAACGTGCTTTACCAAATTAATTTCTCCCTTTATGGTCGATTCAGTGTTTCTAAAACAGTAAAATAATTAAAAATGTCACAATTAGATCAAATATACAAAGAAATAATTTTGACATTAGGACATTTAAAGGCGCTGCTTCTCTTTCTCTACTTAACTAAAGTAGATTTTCTTTCAATTTTGTGTTTGAAAATCAGGGGAAAGGAAATTTTCAAAACCCCATTGAAGAAATTTTGAGTCAGTCTGATTCCCAAGCCCTGAGAAAAACCGGACTTTAATGAAAGATACCTGTTCACCCCTATATCGCTCCATTTCCTCCTTTTCCTCGGCCTGCTTTCCTCTTCCCATTTGGACCCTCTGTTTATTTCTCTTCATTCTTTCATTAGTTGAAATAACATAGCGGGCATTCCAGCTGTAATACCGCTGAGGTTCAGTATCAGTGTGGGGATCGGGGGGCTCATGTGCGAGCGTGTCGGGGGGGGCTCACGGACGGAGGAGAGCGAGTGATGATGGCAGTCCACCGGAGACGTTAGACGCTGCCTCACAGTGATTCATCCCTCTGCTATGTGTGCAAACTCTGCAGGCAGAAGTATCAGTCAGAACGCGGGTTTCAAATCAACGCTGACAAAGTGCTGCGTGTTTGTTTTTCCGGCTTCTTTACGACCGTACCCACTGAGACAGTCGTCACAAGGGTCGTTGCTTCAGTACTAGATCTGTAGCTGATCAGAAATAAAGGAGATAAAAGCATCGAATCACTTTGATTAAAATCCTTCATTGCGTAATCGTCAATATGTGAAGAAAAAAAAAAGCTGAAAGACTAATCATGTCCCCCGGCGCCTCCGACACGGATCCCTTGTGAGATATTGATTGGTATGACGAGCTGGAGCCACGCGGCGTCGCCATCAGTGGCTGTATCGATGGTTTTATTCCTACAGAACAAACAAAGACTCCAAAGTAATAGTGGACTACTTTATCACGTCCCTTGCGTGCTTGGGAGGACGCCCGGAACAACTGTGCGCTGAAAGAGGCCCCAGAAATGCAAAATTGTTTGACTTTTCTTCTCAGCATTTCCAAGTTTTTCTCAATAAATAATAATTGTGGAAAAAAACCAAAACCCTCTTCCTCTTCTCATTTTTTTTTTAATACCTGGCACTGGTACTCTCTCCAAACGTTTCTGGGCAATCATTTTTCTATAGCTGTCTTAGGTCATTAGGTCAAATAATTGCTCTACCAGTACAATAAAATATACAATAGATAATGAAAATTCATGCATAACACATATAATATAAACTCCAGTGATTTACTATTGCCCTTCCATAATGATAGGTTACTCACAAAAGCCACGTTTTTGCTAGAGCTAAGTTTCTCTTATGTTTCATTCAAACACATTTAGTTTGTGATGCAAATATTCACTAGCATGAGGAGCTGTAAAACTTTAAAAAGCTCCTTGAGAGACACAGCAAACATCCAACGTTTGTGCGGTATATGCCGTAAACGACGCTCTGGCGACCAGCGCTTCATAGTTGCCATGGCAACACCGGAAGTTAATACGCGCGATTTTCTAACTGTGGATAAAAGTTTTCTAAAGCAACTATAAAACACTTTGTGTATTATAAATTTTGGTAATGTATAAGTTAGGACCAATATTTGGTTTTATTTGTTATATTACAATGTTTTATCTTCGAAGTCAAATGACCGCTTGACCCGGAAGTAGTAACAAAGCGCCAAGAAAAAAGATTTGAGATAAAATAGATTTATGAAAACGTCCGTTAATCTACTGCTGCTCGCTCTAGTGGACACGGTAATGCTTCATTTTGTTATTTTATAAAGTTATTATATAACCTTTCATTCGATTCTTAAGGAAATGTGATACAGAATATTTCTTGGGTTGTTTGATTTTTTTTTAGCTTTGCTATGCTAATAAGCTTTATGCTAATTTGAGTATTTAAGTATTTATTTTGCTTGTAAGTGTTAGCCTGTTTGTTTGTTTTAGTTATTAATTTTCACAGTGTTCCATAATACATCTAATGAAATAAAAGTTAATGTAGACATAGGTACAAAGTGTGGACTTTCATGTGTATTTTACTACCTGTCATCATCAATTTAACTCAGCTTCCTCTGTAAAATTGTGCCGTACAGGTGGACTTTCTACCAGTACTGACATGAAAATCAGCTACATTTAAATATGGAATTTGTGAAAATGAAATCAAAGTGAGTACAAAAATGTCACGTTACCTTTAGTGCCTTTACACAATGTGAAATTTCTCTGAATTCTGTCCTGTTGTTTTTGAGGAGAAGTGGATCGACTCTATCCTGCACAGATGGAAGAGGTTAACCTCATATTATCCCTTTGGCAGGGACATAAAAAACACATTTAGTTCTATTTAGAGTGGAGATAGTCCAGGTGTGCAGATAGGTACTACTACGAATAGTTGAGGATTCATCATGTCACTGTGAGAACTTTTCTGTATCCGTGCTGATAAATGCTAACCGATAATTCCGCGCAAGAATCTTTGCATCCTCACGAAAAAATGGAACGACCTTTCCTTTGAAGGTGTATTTGATGGTGTGTACAAGCGTTTTCCTATCCAAGTCATAAAATAACAATATTCCTTGGTCATAATCAAGCTGCACTCTGACCTTCTGGGGAAATGAATAGTGAGATACAACTTTTCCAGATGTAACATTTTCTGGAGTCATCCCATGCATCCATTTGTGGCCAGTGCATAATGGAAATGCCCCAGGCCCCCTTTTCATGTTTTGGATTCTTGGTTTGAGCAGCCCAGTAACCCCCCACCTCCACATCCCAGCTGTGTTTTCCAGAGCTAAAGCCTCCAGAGCCGAGAATGTCAGAGTCGCCCAGCCTCTCCGGGTCGTTAGGAAGCAGCTGCCTCTTGTCACTTTTTGTTGAAGGGATCATCTGTTCTGATATGGTTAATAGCACTCCACCATTGTTTGGATCCAGAGTTACAGGAGCTTCAAACACGTCCAAAGGGCAACATTTAGTGAGAAGTGTATTAAGACAAAGACAAAGCAGTTTATTGATATATAGTTTAAAGTGTTGATTACTGATAGCTGCAGATTTAAAATGTTGTGAAGCGGAAATTCATGAATTTGGATTAAATTCTTCATTTTTGTAAACAGCAGGTTTCCAATTTGTTTGGCCTCATCGGTCAGGGCTCCTGATGCAACCTCTGGTTCTGGCAGGTTTCACTGGGACGGCCACCGGTGGCGCTGTTGTTTGAGGCCGACCGAGAAATACGTTAAAGGTAATATCTTTATCATTTTTAGTGTATGAAAACAATTTTTTTCTATATCATTCATGTCTCATGATCAGACAAATAAATTAACACAATGTGATGTTTGTATTTTGGAATCATAGAGCCGAAACATTCACACGTGTTGAAATAAAGGGAAGTTTAACACAAAGCTTCACCATTATTGAAGCGGAATCTTAAGTCTATAAGTCTATATATGTTAATAAATAGATGCCACGCAAACATTAATGCCATTCTTTATTTGATGAGCTTCCAAACACTGTTTGATTTTGTTTTGTGTGAGAATTATTTCCTGTCCTTCAAGCAAGCAAACTCTTTAGCGCCTCCCCTTTCCTCTAAATGCTGTAAGTTTTGGGGGGTTTTTTTCCCCACACATTGAACTAGACCCATGCTTTTGTCCCCCAATCCCCTGTGTTGTACAAGCAACCCCCCTGATTGAACTCCTCAAATTAAATGTGACGCATTAATTGTTCATACTGACTCAAGCCAAATATTAGAAGTCAGCAATATGGTCTAAGGCAAGATCCCAAAATGACCCAAAACTAAAGATGAATGTAGTTTTTCTGAGCTCTGTCATAAAACAAGACAGATTTCTTTCTGTCAGTTCTCATAAGCTGAATTTATACACTGTTGAATTGTATTTGGACCAGACCTCATCCAAATATGGTCTGGATTTTAATGTGTCTCATTCAAGCTTGTGATCGGAGCTTGTTGACCCCTGACTGTTTTACCATGACACCACCATGTGGCCAGCCATTGTGGCTACTCTTTCGTACTCTCTCTCTCTCTCTTTCTCTCTCTCTCTAAATCAGTCAATAAATCTAAGAATCAATCTGTTTGACTTTGGACGTATAACAGAATTTTGCAGTTACACATATTGTCTCATTTTATAATTGTCTGTATGTTTCAATTTCCCTGCACCTCCGTCGGTACCACTTGACAAAAACACACACATTTATTAAGGTTTTATAAATGGCTTGTATGTTGTTTACTAATTAAGCTCTAAACACTTTACAAACAATGAATAAGCTGCTTTTAACTCACTAGATATAAAGGGTATCAAAAACCTGATGCTTGCCAAATAGTGAGCCCACTTATCTGTACTGCCAACTGGATATTGCCAAATAATGACCCACATTGACAAATTGAGAGCTGTGTTATAAGCTGTTTATAAACGTTAACTAATAACTTATGAAGGGTTTACAGCCCACTTATAACCTAATTATAAACCATTCATAAATCCTTTGTAAAGGTAGTCTTATTGTACTGTGGTACTGTGGTACTGACCCCTGACCCCAGTCAGTCAGATATGTTGCCCAAACCCAGCCTCTGACTATTGTTTCATTTGGTTGGAAGTGGTCTTCCTGTCAGTGGGTAAGAAAAAACCTGACAGTCCATCCATACCGCTTGCAGAATAAACACTCAACAGAGCACAATCACCATTACATAACGTGATGAAAATGCCTCGCATACGTTATTCCGTCTTTCCCACTTACCTTTCCTATGCTGGTGTAATTATTAGACCAGGGGATAGTGGTGTGTGGGTGGATTCTTCAGAGACTGTTCCTACACTTAAATAGTATGTCCATAACCATAAAACATTCAATACAAATGAAGCCAAGTGTTCTGGATCTGGCCACAGTAGCTTCCCCAGGGCGGTGCAGTAAAACTGCCCCGAGCCGCCTTTTTGGGTGGAGGGAAATGGAAGAAATACTGGATATAGGCTGGGACAGAATGAGAACCGCAGCACAGCTGATGGTAAACTAATTTTGTTGCACACAGTATACACTTCTAGGTGGGTGTTGTATCTCGCTTCCACACTAGCGAGGAGTCTCTCAGGATGCACACTGTGGGAGCAGATCGCTCTCGCTCCATCCATCTTTCCATCTCGTCCCTCCACCGCTCTTACACTCACTTGATCACCCTCTCAGCGAGCGAGACACATGCTGCATCATTTGCCTTGAGGGACAAAAGTCTGGGAAGAAATTCAGTGAGGCGCTGTAGAACTTCTCCGCGCGCTTCAGGGGGAGAAGGCAGGAACCTTGTGTATTAACAGTGTCCAGCTGCAAAGCTTTCCTGTCTGCGAAAAGAGGAAGGGAAACCATACAAGTCTCAATTACAGCATTTCTGACTAGAAAAAGCGCCCGGAGAGCGCAAACCTCTGCCAGAGGCTAAAACCAATCTCTGAGCCTACTCTTCATCATGTCCCGTGCCTCTCCTGTATAAAACATCAAAGAAAGAACGCACATCAGTACGCAAGGATTAGGGAAAATTCATGCTGATTTCCCCATTACTGCCAGCCTCTGAATCTACTGGCAGCTCCGACAAACTCTCAAATGCACTGTAGCCACACATCTCCTTCCACTTCAGTGTCCCTGTTCAGCCCACTGAACCCCCAGTTCCACCCCCCACAAAATAAAGATTTAGAGGAATGAAAAAGGCGGCAGTAGCCAATCGGTCCTGCAGTTTTACCGCAATCCTGTACACAAATAAACAAAAAAACAATAGTTTGTGCAATAGTTGGACCATTAATGCACTTTAGGAACATTTTTATATATACCAATGGAGATCGGACTCTTTCTTTTTCCCTTTTCTATTTATACATACATATATATATATCCTATTATATAGTAATATATAGTATCTCTTCATTTTTAGTCGCCTTTAAAATATCTGCCTGGTGGATCAATCAATCAATCAATCTTTATTTATATAGCGCCAATTCACAACAACAGTTGTCTCAAGGATCTATCCATCCATCCATTCATGCATCCATCCATCCATCCGTCCATCCATGCATCCATCCATCCATCCATCCATCCATCCATCCACATCCTCACAGCAGAAAGGAGGTGCATGTTGGTGCTAGCTATCATTTCTAAAAGCATTCGTCAAACTTTTATTTTTTTGGGGGTCTCTTAATTTATATACTGTAACAGGAAGTAAGAAACACTAGATTTTTCATCGTTGTAGCACTTTGAGCTTTCTCCCCTGTGGTTGTAACAACACATTATTATTAATAACATTAAATATCATTTTCCTACATCAAACATTTGATGTAGAGTAAATAAGTACGTGGCCGCACGTACCTATGTATTCGTGTTTGCTATCTGTCTTTTACTGCATTCTAGGCGTCGACTTCTTTCCCCCGAATGCTGATTTAGAGTCGGCAGAAAAAGTTGAAAGTGTAACCGGAGCGACGGCTCCTCAGCAGGACATTACAGGAATTTACGACGTGTTAAATGTTTCCTTTGTTCCTCCCTGCAGCGGCTTGCTCTGCCAATTAGGCAAAGCATCGGCCCACAACGAGCTCATTATCCTCACCTCGCTTTCATAAGGTCTTCATCTAACCTTGTTGTTGTGCAGGATAATTTGATTTATACCTCTCAGGGGTTAGTTGGATCATTTTCCTCTTCATCTACCACATTCAAAACTTACACATGCATCTTTGACTGACATCCATTCATCTATTTTCTGTAACCACTTACCGTGTTCAAGGTGGCGGGGGGGGGGGGGCGGAGCTAGTCCCATCTGAGATTGAGCCAGGGGTGGGGTACGCCAGTTCATCATAGAGTCACACAACAGTTCACACTTACGTTCACGCCTACGGTCAATTTAAAGTGACTAAATAACCTATAGTGCAGGTTTTTGGACTGTGGGAGGAAACTGGAGAACCTGAGGGGACCCCACTCAAACCCCACACAGAAGGTCATTCCACACAGACACCTCCTTTCTGGGAGGTGACCCTGCCAACCATTATTTAATATTACTACCTTCGCCAAGGAGGTTATGATTTCGCTCCAGTGTGTTTTGCCCGTTGTTTGATTCGCATAACATTTTACCCAGATTTCTCCCGGAGGCAGGCTGAACAGAGACGCCGCAGTGGAAAAGGGTGTGGCTATAGAGTATTTGAGAGATACTCAGCGAGTTTGTTGGCGTTGTATGTATTATTATACACCTCGTCCCAACCTAAGCCGCTGTTGTGCGTTGGGGGAGGTGTGCGCTCTCTTTTTCTAGTTACACAAACTTATTCATTTAATGTCACCTTTATTTCCAATTCTGCGATAAAAGCCGAAGCCCACCTGTGGGGCACCTTGCCAAAATCCAAAATGCCAGCAGACTCTTTCGCTGGGCACTTGGCCCCTGAAATAAACCCAATGTACCATTCCTTTTGGCAAACCAATTTAGGATGGAAGGTGTGTGTGTGTGTGTGTGTGTGTGTGTGTGTGTGTGTGTGTGTGTGTGTGTGTGTGTGTGTGTGTGTGTGTGTGTCGTACGTTAGCTGTAGTAATAATCATAAATCACATTTGAAATGCTGCCATATCACATGCCAAACTGTGCCACTAATGACCAGCCCCATCTTTCAGCGGGTATTTTTATCTGTGTGCCCTGACACTCGACTTCTGGAAGCGTCCTCTCGTTTTACGTCGTCAGCACCTCGGCCCTGCCTGAGCACAAGTTCCTCACATATCTATAAATACCGGCCAGCTAAATGGCATTTTCTCTCACCCACCCCTTCCACCCCCTGCTTGGCAAGTACCAGAAGCTCTGTGACTTGGCAGAGGGACCCTCGGTCTGATGCCACTAAACATCTTGGAGCTTACCCCCCCCAACCCCAAACCCTCCACTCCAGCATCACCCTCCAGAGAACAGCTGGCTAGAAAAATAGATCCATCTGCCACGAACGTCAAATTCCGAAGTGGGTTCGGTTTAATTAAGCGAGTCAAAGTCGGGGGTTTGAGAATATTTTGTTTATTATTTAGCTGTAGTTCAGTTTAAAGACGACCTGGAGTATCATTTCTGACATTCCGGGTGGGTTTAAAGCATCGGCGAGGTTTAAAGGCTGTTAACTCATGTAAATACACTCACACACACTCACACACACACACACACTAGAAGCCCACAAACACCTGTACATTGCTTCCTCTGTGCCAAGTTTTTTAAGCTTGCTGACATGTGGCACTGTAGAGACTGCAGGTCAGCGGCAGCCTGCTGCTATTTTGGTCTCTGTCACAGCTTGAGGTTTTAATTTATTCTGCCATGATGTGCCAGTCACTGAGCGGCCGGCTCCAGGCCCGATCTGACTAGAGGAGGTAGAGAGACCCTAATCTTATTAAGAGTCACACATAGGACTAATGTCATATCAGTATGTAAATGGTCTTCTCATTGGATTATTCTGCATGTCTCCCACGTCACAAACGGAAAGTAAAATATAATGAAATAAGCCGTTTGGAGTAGTGAGGTCAGAATGTGTGTGCCGCCTTTCTTCCTTTGTCTCCTTCATTTGGGGATGGAGCTGGGGGGCTCAGCGGGCTGAACAGAGACGCCGAAGTGGAGGGCGCAGGAGCAACTACAGAGTATTTGGGAGATACTCAGAGAGTTTGTTTGAGTTGTCAGTAGATTCTAGTAATAACTCAGACATTAATGTAGAACCCAGCATGGATCTTTGCTAAACCTAGGGACTAGTGTTCAGGAGGTTTGCACTCTTAATCCTTTTCCTACTTTCTTATTTTTTGGGCGTTCTCACCTGGCCTCAGTTCTTTGTCAGACACTTCGGACGACGCATCCAGGAACACGATTGGGAGTTATGTGTATTAATGAAAGAATATAGACCTGAGCTTGAGATAAAGATGACTCATCATGTGTCGTGCGTGGATTGATTAAAATAGAGTCTGTTTCATTGGACATGGGAAACAGATGCCTGAAAAACAAGATCTGAAGCTCCTGTGTTGATGGGCTATAAGGCAATTTGTCATGTTTATCTATTTTTATACCCTGCCAGAGGAGGGGATGTGTTCGCCAGTCTGTTTGTTAGCTTGTGTCTGTCAGTTAACAGGATTCCAAAAACAAAAAGAAACAAAAACTGGATGGATTTTAATGAAACTTGGTTGGACGAGTGGCAACAAAGGCCACATTAAAATTTGGGTTAGATATGACTTCATTTGATGTTGTGAGGTATGACCGTGAAGAGATCTATCATGTTAATATCACATTTTACTCCCATTCTTCATATTTTACTCACTAGGGGGAGCTTGTTATTGTAAAAACACTGTTTTTTGGACATAACTCAAAAACTATGTAATGGATCATTTTCAAATTGTGTGAGGAAGAACTGGATTGATTTTGGGAAAGGTTTTTTGTATAGTTCAGACACGTGAACTTTATCTGAAAAGGTTTCGGGGAAATAATTTCTTAATAGTTCGTCCGATTCAGTCCAAATGTTCTGCGTAGGAAACACGTTGGGTTGGTTTGTCTTCTATCCAGTTTTACTCCCATAGATATTTTACTGACTGGGTAAATCTACTGGTTTTTATTCCCTCTCCTTTGGCTGGAGCTTCAATGTCACGCTAACGCAAATCACAGGCCTCCGCAAAGCCGGGGTAAAAGCACACCCGGGCATTAGTCATGCTACGATCTCATACCTACTATGAATGGCAACATCTCCCTCCACGGAGCTCATCCCGTCTGATCCGTGTAATGATTAAGAAGCTCAGCTGGAAGGCAGTGTTACCTCGCCGCGTGAGACGCCAGGCTTTAGTCCTCAGCTGATTCTTCCACTGGGGTCTCTTCTTCTCAGGCCGCAGAAGCAGCTGCGCAACGCAAGATGATTCCGTCAGCCGGTTTCTGCTGACGAGCTGATGGTTTGTCTTTTGTCACCTTCTACCCAGAGCGGCAATAGGAAATAATTGTTAATGTATGTCATGAAACGTGATACGGAAGAGTCGTCTGACATACAGCAGTTTCTGCAGTGACCGCTTCACGCTGACAAGTCTGTTATACTTGAATATATACACACACACACGCAATACAGGCACACACACACACATACGCAATACACACACACTTACACAAACACGCGCACACACACACTTACGTATATACGCAAAACACACACTCAAACAAAAGCACACACACCTAAAAACACGCCCGTGCACAGAAACAAACGCACACACACTCACCCATGCACTCACAGACGTACACAAACATACACACACATCTGCAATACACACACTTAAACAAGCACGCACACACACGCACAAATGCAATACGCACACACACACACATACGCACACACATATGCAATACACAAACACGCACACACACACGCTATACACACTTACAAGCACACACATATACGTAATACACACACACACTTACACACACACAACCACACACGCATTCACGCGCAAACACACACATATACGCAAAACACACACACAAGCACACACACATATACGCAAAACACACACACAAGCACACACACCTAAAAACACACACGTGCACAGAAAGAAACGCACACACACTCACCCATAAACACACATACGCACAAATAAACACCCGCAATACACACATACAAACACACACTCACCCATAAACACACAAATAAACACCTGCAATACACACACACAAACACACACTTTTTTTTGTCTGTCTCACTCTTCTTTCTTTTTTTTTTTTTTGGCAAATGTGAGTTTCACCTACGAAAGCACTTTTTGTTTATACCAGGAAAATAAAAAAAAATCAGTATCACATTATAATATGATAATTTTCATGTTTTTGGTGGATGATTTTCCGATTATGAAGTTAAAGCTGCACGCAGTAAAGAGTGTTAATAATCCGGCTGAGAACGAGGTTGTAGTTCCGTGGGTGGAGATGTTTTGACAAAGTCAGGACAAAACAGGAAGTTTGCATTTGTGAATATCTTTAAAACTTTACAGTAGACTGTTGGATTGCCTCACACAGTCAGCAACAATCACTTCTGGTGCTTTTATAGAACTTTACTTTAATTCTACAGTTTGCAAATGTGTTTTAGGACTGAAAAAGTGTCCCTCTTACTTTTCACTGACTTATTTCCAACTTATTTCATAACCGTTTGAATGCTAAACCAGCGGATCCAGAATGTTCTTTCCACTTACTCTGACATTGTAATGGTGTTTTTTATTTTTTGACAGGGCGAGTTTAATTTCAGACAAAGCTTGACTGGATTAAAAGAGACAGTTTTGGGTCTTTTTGTATATAGAATTGCAAAAAAAAAGGAAGAAAAAACTTGTCACCTTGATTTTCTTGTTCCATTACACCCAGAAAACCAAAAAAAAAATTAATCCTTGTATGTTTTTTGTTTGTCCCTCAAACTAGTCAAAACAACGCAGCAACTTTGTCACATTATAAAACGTCCTTGTTATTTAAAAGTGATGGCTTTGGAGGGCCCCGACAATTCTGCATCATATAAGAAAACTCTAAAATGTGGCAGAAACAGATCTTCAAAAAAAAAAAAATCATCATTCATGTGAAAAATATAATAAATGGGGAGAAGGAGAGAAAAAAAAAAGAGTGATGGTATAAACAAAATAAAATCCATCTTCTCACATTTTTCACGTTTTGCCTTGCCAGTGTGTCAGTGGCTTCTGGGTCTCTCTGGGACTGCCAGCGGATGTGCCAGCCAGTGCCTCAAAGAACAGACTTTTGTTTGTGTCATTCCAGGGAAACCTTGGCTCCATTCAACCTCCACAATATTATATAAACAAATTGCATTTGTGTGCATGAAAGGGACAGAAAAGCTTTTGCGTATATGAGTGTGTGTGCGTGTGTGTGTGTGAATGTCAGCAGGATCTCTAAACCATCAGTCAGAGAGGCTGCTGACATCATCACGCCAAAGAAATGACAGCATGCTAAAGGAGCGCAGCGGGATCCAACAGTCTCCGGACCCATAAGCCCTGACAAACCCCGACCCGTTTTGCACATAAACGTCCCTCTGCGGCCGCATCTGTCATCTCTCTGGGGCCGCTGTGGAACCCAGTCGTCTGACTTGACTAACAAACTTTTCTTTCAGCCATGATGATCTTCGTTTTGTACAGTCAGCATTTTTTCTTTGGCTTTTATTGGGCACAATTGTTCTGCGTTGCAATGTCCGTAACCAGCATCATGTTTCCTTCTCTCTTTCTGGGATTTAATATTTGAGCGATGAAGGTGGATCTGATTTATGAATGACGGTTTATTTCAGTAGAGTGTTACAATTGTTAAAGGTCTTCCTGTCAGGGATATTCTTTAAGACAAACAACTCATCATTTCAACTCTGAAGCCGCCTGTGTAAATTATAGTATTATATATATATTTATATATATTTTTTAAATATATTTATATATCTAATTATTTATTTATATATATATTTATTTATATTTTTTCTTATTTTAAATATATGTAAATAAATTTGCATTATATATAAATATATATATAATATAATATAAATAATATATACATTTTTATATATTCTTTATATATATATATAGATATATGTATATATATAATTTTATATATTTATTTACATATATATTTATTTATTCATATATATATTTATTTATATCTTTTCTTATTTCAAATATATATATGTAAATAAATGTATTATATATAAATATATATAATAAATATATATATATATATATATATATATATATATAATAAATAAATATATATAAAATAAATACTATATATATTTTTTATATATTCTTTATACATATATATATAATTTTATATATTTATTTATTCATATATATATTTATTTATATCTTTTCTATTTCAAATACATATATATATTTAAATAAATTTGTATTATATATAAATATATATATATGATAAATAAATAAATATGTATAAAATAAATAATATATATGTTTTTTGATATATTCTTTACATATATATTTATATATATTTGAAAAGGGTGCGTGTTTGTGTTTGTTCAGCAGTGACTTATCTCATCCATCCATCCACAGTGGAGGTCTGGAGCCACTTCCAGCCGGCGGGGGGCGAGAGGCTGGGTACATCCTGGACAGGTCAAAAAGTGCATTATAAATTAAATGTATTATTATTATTATTATTACCATGCAGTTCACCACAACAACCATTCATGCTCACATTCACCCGAGTAATTCATAACCCATATTGGATGTTCTGGACTGTGGTAGGAAGCTGGAGTAACGGGCGGGAACCCACGTAGACACAAGCAGAACATGAGAACTCCACACTGGAACGCCACAGGTTGGGATTTGAGCGTCGGACGGTTAACCACCACACCACTGAGCAGCCCACCCGACCTCAGTCCCCCCCCCCAAAGCAAAAAAAAAAAATTCTGGCTACGGCCATGACAGCAAAGAGACAGCAACCCAGGGGATAAAAAAAACAAACCCCAATAAGTAAAAAACAGTTAAATTGAATAGATTTTCTTGACAGCATGATTTCAGGACAGAGTGTTCCTGCGTGGACTGTAATAGAAGCAGGCTGGTCAGTGGGTGCATCTTGTTTTTGCTCTGATGGCATAAATAAAACTGCGAGCACGTCATTTGGGCCAAACTATTAATAAGAATGTCATTTTGGTACACCCCCACCTCCCCCCACCAGAACCCCATTAGTCCTCTGAACACTTGCCCAATAGTGTTCGCATGGCAGCTGTGCGCATGCGCAGCTCCCAATAATGAAGTTGAGTTTGATGCGTGCGGACACTGTGGAGCTCAAACTTTTACGCGGACTGGAAATGATGGCGTTTCCTGCAGAAGTGAGCGGTCCGCTCACCCATGCCGAGAGCCCGGCCTCGACTTTGAGCTCCTAGATGCCTCCAATCGAGTCAGAATCGGTCGTCGTGCTTGTTTTCGGGACGCTGTTTTGATCCGCTCGGTGACAGCCTGCAGACAGCAGAGAGAGCCGCGCGCGACCACTCTGCATCTGATTATGAGCGTCTCCAAGAAGTGAGGCGAATCTGGAAGTTTCTGCCTTGTTGGGACGAATTGAATAAAAAAAATAATAAACGCAGGTATGAACACTTGATTTATATATTTATTTACAGTCAGTTAAAGATTTTTTTTTTCAAATGTGTCATTTGTCATTATCATTCTCATTTATTATTAGTTAATGTTATAGTAATGAAGAGTCACGTGACCCAGTGACGTTGATTCTGATTCATCGAATTATTTCTTAAATAATATTTAAAAATAATAATAAATGAAGCATGTCCTACTCAAATCATGCGTGGTGTAAAATTGCGTATCTGCAATTAAGAAATTACATATGCTTTAATTTTTTCATTTTTTTTTTTTTTTCTAATACATTGTCATTATAAATCATTTCTGGGCCTTCAACACAGTTTGAAGGGAGACGGTTTTGGATTTTGTCCGCGATTTGAAAAGGAAGTCATGAATTGATCCCAGTGTTGCACGATCGGCACAGTAAAAATGTATTTTATTTTTTAACGTTTTCACCTTTATAGATTAATACGAGCACAGGAAAGCTCAAAATTCCACTTCCTGTTTATAAAAAAAAAAAAAATGTTGCATGATCATTTCCTCATGAACGGCATTTAAAAAAGGGATAAAGAATATAAATACGGTTTTTATCTGACGGTCAGTTTGGTTTCAACAGTTTTATTTGATTTTATCCCACATGGAGGAATTCAGAGCGATGCGCTGCATCCCTCCTCCGCGTGTCCACCACTGTCCTCCACATCTCTCCTTTCATCCCACGTGGACTTTGTGTTTATATTTGATATGTAGGAAATGGGAATCTTATCCCCATGCCGGGTTCTCCGGGTCTGACTGGTCTTAGCCACTGGCCTGTCTCTGACAACATGACAGGTTGCGCGAACTCTAAATCTGATAGGCCGAACTGCGCCGTAATCCACCCAGATTAGATTTCACGTCCAGAACTCATTCCTGTATCCCACGCGCAGGAAGGAGATGGACGGACGGGGCTCGGTTCGTCGGAATTTTGAGGGAATGATAAATTCCTGCGAACCACTCTGGATTCAAATCATTATCTTCCCCCATTTTTAAAATCCTTTGTGTATAAATAAAACCATTAATATGTTGTAATTTAGTTTAGCTGGTTAATAGTAATGATGAGGAGAAATGGTAACCTGTCCCTTTGTTGTCATATAATTAATAACAATTATTAACAAATATACCTATATATACCAGTATTGTCCTTTATATTGCCTTTTTTTTTCTCGCCTTCTTTTTTTTTTATCTCAGGATTTTTTTTTTCAAAAGTTCTCATGATTGAATTTGAAAATTTTAAAGAAATTAATGGATGGGGTTTAAAGGTATTAATGTCAATTAAAATGATATTTAATAGCTTCTACAGAAATTCCTTTTACGTTTTCATTCGTGCTGAAAAAAATATACGACTTTATGATTTTATGGCCCAAATGACAAATAATTAATTTGAAATATTTTACTCATCCCTGTCATCTTGTTTTTAACGCTGTAAATGGACCATTTGAACTAAGTAACAGATGACATCATGATCATGTGAAAAAAAGAAATATGTGAATGGAAAGTTACTTTAACAATGTATATTTTAAAAATAACTCATTGCTGGGCTTAAAGGTTTGAGGGGAAACTAAATTCTTTGAGTACAAACTCTGCGGCAGCAGCAGTCTGCTTCACTCAGCATTCATCGCTCTTTGGCCTCTGTTGCCCACCGCAGTGTAGCAGGTCTCTTTAATCCTGCATGTGTGTTTCTTATGTCGCTGTCAATATCCATAAAGAGAAATGTAATTCTCTCCTCTGTGGCGCTGAAGGAAATGGTGGGCATTATTGATTCTGGGCGCCGTGTCAGGTGACTATTGGGTGGGTTTAGCGCTGAGCACAGAAGTCGAGGGGTAAAAAATTAACAAGTTGAGCCACATTAATGCTAAAAGTTAAATCCATTAATTTTTACTTAACTATTATTTAAAATATATATTTTACATTTTTGATTCTCACCACCTGTGCCAGATATATTTAAAAAGTATCCCAGTGACTACGTGGCGCCGTTTGTAAAAATAGCTTGTGCTGGTTTTAACAGCGACGTTTTACCACATTTAGCTCTAAATGTTAAATCTAAATCCAAATGTTGAATATATATGTTTTGCGAAAATATGCAAATTTACGCTCATGTCAGCAGGAGTACCAAAGTAAAAGCACGATGAAGAAAGCCACTTCTATACAAAGTAAATGCGGCTCCTTTAGCACCAAGGCGGTTTCTGATCCAGTTCTGGGTCAGTGCCTAACTTGGAAAAGAACTGGCCCCTAAAAACGGGTTACCTAGAGCAACCAGAAGCTCCTGGGTTAAAAGTAAGAAGCAGTGATGTCAGAGACTGGGGTAGGGGTTTTCATAACAAACCAGAAGTTTTTTTCCGCCATGTTTGAGAAGCCCGAGTGAACAAACGTGGTTTGTTGTTGAACCGTCCAATAAAGTTTTTATTTTTATTTTAAACCGCCTTGCTGCAAAAGAAGGCCGCGTTTAACGCAGATAGTATTGGTTTTTCTTCATCGCGCTTTTATTTTGGTACTGCTGACGTCGGTGTCAATTTATATACTTTCTAAACATTTAGGTCCAACGTTTAGATTTAGATTCAAGATTAAGATATAACATTTAGATTTAGATTCAACATTAAGATATAACATTTAGATTTAGATTCAACATTTTCAAATCAACGTGTGTTACTCCTGCAAACGGCGCCCGATGATTGACAACCTAAAAACCCTTCTCATAAATGATTGATGATCTTTATTTCCAAATTAGATCAGCGATATAGATCATGAAGTTTGAAATTGTAGCAGAGAGAAGGCTGAGTGTGTCCTCCACAAAGGTGAGAGGGGGAGAAAGAGAGAGGGGAGGGGAGGAGGGAAGGGAGGGAGGGGGGCGCTCTGGTACAAATCAATTCACCTGAGAGACGCATTAATGTCTCCGGTTTCAGACGAGGAGGAGTTGATAGCTATGAAAAATTAAAAGGCTGGTAGTTAGTTTAAAGGAAAGGGTCAGACACACACACACACACGCACACACACACACACACACACACACACACACACACACACACACACACAGACTCACAATTCGCTTCAAGTTAAAGTTCTTGTTAGCATCCACCAGCTACGGCAGCAGCGTTTACCGGGACACTAGTCTGGTGTCGATGCATAATGATTGTATTATTTCACTTTATTATTAACTATTATTAAAAAAATATTATGTATTATAAATTATACAATGGGGCAGGTTCGTCCTAATGTTTTTCCATATGTCCTGTATACCAAATAAAATATCTATTAATATTAAAAATGATAGTTTATAGTCTCACATATTTATTATATCAAATGTTATATGAAATAATGCTTAAGATGATGCTGCATTAAGCTTAAATAAACCTTTTAAATATGAGAATAGCGACAGTCAGGTGAACAGGAAACAGGGAAATATAAGTTTTCAGGTCATCGACTTGACTTAAAGGAATAATTCCACACTGTGAAAATACTCCACTACATGTAAACAATCTGCATTAAAGTATTATCAGGAAATATGTGCTTTAAGTATCAAAGTCAGAGTACTTATTGTTCAGTGACGTGCTTTGCTATTTTATTTGGATTAATATTGCTAAATATGACATCTGTCTCCTGTGAGAAGAATTAATTAAGGGGTTTTAAGCTTTGTCACATTTTTAATCTTAAGGAGTATTAGAATTTCTCAAACCCATAAAGAAACACTTAATTCACTTAGTTTATCCAAAACATCATAAATCAACACATATGATACATGAAGTTTATGGAAGAAAAAAAAATATATATATACAATATTAGTAAAACAGCAGTCAGTCAATATTTCCCTCGTAAATGTAGTAGAGAAGAGGTATAAAGTACTCAGGTACCTCAGATGTGTACTTAAGTACAGCTCTTGAGTAAATGTACTTAGCTAACATCAAGAAATGGAAAATATAATACAGTAGTCATTCGGAACAATATTTCATTTGCCATTTAACCTTTTACAACTTTCATCTCACCCCATAAAAGGTCCCTCCGCCATGAAAAAATAAATTAATTCATAAAATACACTTAACAAACTCTCCTTTACAGCATACTTAATCTGAAGGGAAATTCAGCAAATTCACAAAAACATAATATCTTGTCTCATTTGTACATTTGGTGCCACTCAGATCTGATGACAGGGATAGATCTGTGTCTTACTCCATCTGATGGCCTTTGGATCTTATACACCAGAAGCCATTTTGTGCCGCTCTCTGGGATGCTGGTTTGGGTGACTTATTGTTGCGGCGTCACCCTCGGCATGATGATATCAAAAAATCGTAACATTTAGCCTCATTGGAGTTGCAGACGGTCACCTCGGCCTCCGCGCCGCTCCGGACTCCTGCGCCAACCTGTCTCCTGTCGAGTATTTATCGGGTCGCTCGCTGTCTTCGCATGCTAGCCAGCCACTGTGTCTGTGGTCCGGAGTCAGCCAAGCAGTCGTATCATTTACACTTCTCAATTTTCATTGTTGATATTTACTTCTGCAATTATCTCTCCACTTCACCCTTGGCTGAAGATGATATGCTGAAGTTAACGCTGCTGCCTCCCTCCTCCAGTCTCCTGTTGCTCGCACATAAACACACTAACAGAAGGCTTAGGCAGACGCACACAGACATGGAGGGAGAAAAAAAAAACACACACAAAAAAAAGAACCAGGTTACTACAGTCAGTGGGTGGTTTCATCCAGTTTGAGCCATTTTGGCAATAAATTGTGAAGCAAGTGTCCAAGCGAGATCGGGTGAAACATAGTCCGGAGAAAGAAGGAGATTTTTTGTTATGTTATATAACGCTATCTCTGTTTTATCTCCTGGTTTTTGTTTTTTTTCCCCCCCTCGAGTGTGTGGCACATCAAAAGCCAGGACCCCATGGAGGCCTCGCAGGACCTTAACGAACAGATGGTGAGTAAAACGCTACTGTATGCATGATACATGTGAGCATGTGGGGGCGGGCGGGTGGATCGGGGAGTCTACCTTGTTTCGACCACACAAGTCTGAGGTATTGGCGAATTGCGGAGGGTTTTGTGTGTGTGTGTGTGTGTGAGTGCGTGTGTGTGTTTGTGTGTGCGCTTACACACAGCAGATGTGGTTCAGTGGCTGGACAGTAACCATATGGCAGCGGTCACAGTGAGCAAGACTTTAGAAACAATCTATTGAGGAACGGCGTGCGTGTGTGTGTGCGTGCGTGCGTGCGTGCGTGCCAACTGAATCCACTACACTCAATTAAATGACTGATTAATTAAAAAAAAGGAAAAAAAAAAAGGTCAGTTTCATCTCCTCGGTGTCATTCAGTCGTCAATCACACACCTGTCATACCTGTGGGTTTATAAGTGTCACAGCACAGAAAAGCCGCCTTTGCGTCACGTCAGCGCCGCGTCCCAGTTCTGCTTGTTTAAAGATCAGGCTGTATTGTTGGGAAAATGATTTTGGCGGCGAGCGAGGTCCGCTCGCATTTCAAAGTCGTTAGTCAGCCACCAGAACAGGTGTAATTTCATCTCCTCCTCCTCCTCCATCAAGCTTGGTTCTCTCTCTCTCCCTCACTCTCCCTTTGACCTGCCAGCCTCCGCAGTAATAATAGCGCAAACTGGGACAGAGCAAATGAACTATGTTGTTTTTTCCCCCACTTTTTGTGTTGCTCTGTCAGACTCGCCCTGGGTTTGGGTTACAGGCTGACCCCAGCGGAGGACTGTCACTCACTCATACACAGGGCATGCATGGGAAAGAAAGAAAGAAAGAAAGAAAGAAAGAAAGAAAGAAAGAAAGAAAGAAGAGGGTGCAGCAAATATCAAATATTAATGTGCTTATTCCTCCGTTACTTCACCTACTTTATTTGAGGCGGTGAAGTCATTGGCGATGAGAATTTGAGCTGTGGCTCAAAGGCATTGATTAATTGTTGGAGATGAAACCTCAGAGCAAGTACAGAGATTTTAATAATGTCATTCAGATATAGTAGATAAATTGAACTGAGATTTATGACTTGTGAAGACATTTCATTTTTGCTTGCATCCTTTTTAAAAAAAAAAAAAAAAAAATCTTGATTCATCCTATTAGTTTATTAGCTATTAGGTGACTAACTTATTTAAATTTGTCTGCTATTCGCAAACATACACCATACAGACAAGAAAGTAAAAGACCTAATTCACTACTGGTTTGATTCATTTAAATAAAAATGAAACGTTGAAGAAGCATGGTGACCGTAAAAAAGCATAAAAAAGCCAGGAAATAAGGCGAACCTGAGTAATCAGGAAGCAACTACTTCTACATGTTTCCATAAAAATTTGAAGGAAAATAAAGATTTAATTTATGTATTTATGAAAACAAAAGCATGCAGCATTTTAAACACTTATTGTATCAAGAATATATTGTAAATAAAATGAGTTGCCGGGCAAACAAAGGCAGACAGTACAGGAGGGAAAGAAAAGGTAAGGCAGATATTTAACATTGTATTCCGACATTGATATATTCTCCTGAAAATTTAATTCGACTCCTGAATACTCTAGTTTAAGGAGCCAATGGCTTCTAGATATTATGTGTTGTCTGGAGCCCTGTATCGGTGTTAGCACATAGATTTGTTTCCCTGCTCTGTTTCACGGTCTGCCAACTCACTTTAAATCCCTCGTTTTCTTATCCGTTTTTTTTGATCCACTTTGTCTCACTTTGATTACGGGTCGACCTTACAAGTACTACTAACCACAAAATTAAATCAACAATGAAGGCTTTCATTTGTTGAATTGTTGAGATAATTGTTTTCCTCTTTAACGGTCGAGCTTAAAACTGAAAGTGGCTAATTCTTTGCCCGCGCCGCTTCATTGAAATAGGCGTGTCTCGGGTGACTAGGAAAACAGCATAGACCTCACACACAAAGTTTCGGGGAGTTGTCTGTTGATACCTGATACCACCAACCCTCCCCTTTACCCTTTAAACCCCCCCATCCCTCCCTTTTCCCACCACATCCATCGCGCGTCATCTGGGCTATGGTCAGGCGTCCTCACTGGCCGCTTGCCCGCCGAGGGCCAGCCTGCCTTCTGGAGTCCTCAGGGAGCTCTGGAAGGAGCCTGAGGCCGGGCCAGCAGTGGCCCTTAATGCTACTTTTAGCCTGTTTAAGCGTCTTGATCCACCTGTTGTCAAATGCTCGTTTAGCTTTGCGGGAGATGGTGCTAACTGTTATTTGGGTTTCTTGTTTTTTTAATTTTGCACGAATTTCTGTGCGATGGTGATGAAAGATAGAAGAGAGGAAAACATCGATTCCATCAGCTACAACTGATTTAATCCAAAGTATGGATTAGCGTAAAGCAGATATTTGGAGTAAACACACACACACATACCGGTACAAACTCCTCACAAAGTCTCTTACTAGAGGAGACCCGAGGCAGTGAAAACTGGTTTTCATGGGTGTGTGTTTGTCAGGGGGGGGGGGTTGGTTGACCCCAGGGAGCCTTGCTGAATTTAAATCTATGGCCATCACATGAAAAAAAAATGAGAGCGATGAAGGCGGAGGAAAGGGGATGAAAAAAGAGGAGAAAAAAGGTTCTTTTAACTGTAGCCTTTTCCTCTGGTGCGCTGGGAGAGGCCCTCAGTATATGGCAGCTGTCCCAGTGTGTGTGTGTGTGTGTATGACAGAAAGACGGAGACCAACTTAGAGGAGGAAGGGGGTCAGGTTGCACCCCTCTTTCACCCCTACAACCCCATACAGACACATTCACACAAACTTACATGCAGCAGCAGTAGCTAAATGCGAGCACGACCCAACCCTGATTGCCAAGATTGCATTGGCGTCATTGACAGTTGTTTCAGAATCTGCCTGACAACAGGGCATATGGACTGATATCAGGAGCAAGGCCTGTAACAGCTACCTCCCCCCCCCCCCCGGCATCCCTTGAGTAGGCTTGCATCCTAGTCATGACATCGACGTGCACTTCAGTTTCAGCCGAGTGTACACTGATTCCTGCAGGATTTATGTTTAGTTGAGTCTGACCGCCAGTCTTCCGGTCGCCTCCGTCTGAGCCGCACTGAGGAGAATATATGACGGCATGAAATCCCTATTATGATAAGATAAGGTAGATGCTTTATTGATTCTTTACAGGAATAGGTCACGTCGCTAGTGGCAACGATGAGGTGGCAAAATAAGCAAAAACTAATTAAATAAATTGAGACGAAGTGAAATCTGAAAACATCCGGAAACATTGTTTGCGGTTTTTAGCTGAAAGAATTATGTTTGACAACCCTGGCAGAGGCGGAGCCAAAGAAAAAAGTAAATTGGAAGGTTTAATGCTTAAGTCATCATCAGGGAGATGTTTGTGTTTATACATTAAACATTATTATTGATGGAGGCATAGTGAGCAATCATGGGAACCTCAATAAATTCAGTGACAATTATAAATAAAATAAAAGTTCTAAAGAGGCGGAGAGGTAAGTGTTTGCTCTGAATGGCCACGGCGCTTCAGTACTGCTTAGGCGTCTATTTTGTTTGGCTTCTCCTGTGGATTTTTATATTTATATGAGACCATCAATACTTCTCTTTAATCTGTCGTCTAAGTATGAAGCTTCAGACAGCTGCAGCTTAGCTTAGCCCCCCCCCCCTTCAATCTCCCCAAACATCGTGAAATTAGCCGATTGAGTTACAACCCCCAGCAATAAAAGGTCCTATAGTGGCATATAAACTTGCACCTTTATATCTTTAAACTTTTGGTGTTGGTATTGCATTCTAAATCGTTAGGCTAACAGATCTTTGCAGGCGTTTTTGTTTTTTAACTTTGAGGAGCCAGGCTAGCCGTTTGCCCTCTCTCCCAGTCTTTATGCTAAGCGGAGCCGCAACCGACGTTCCCTAAGAGTCACAAAGAATGTTAACCAAAATATTGAACTAACCGCTCTGTATTTGAAGAGTAACATTTTCTGCTCTTATGGGATGTGATGAATACTGTGAATACTGAATACAACGAGCATAATTTAATTTCAATCGGAGACGACAAAACGTGGACAAGATGAATGATTAATCACAACATCGGATGTGTGATATTGAGTCTATTAGAAAGTGGCGCACAGACTCTTCGGGGAGATTGTGATCGAGGGATCTCTGCTCTGAGCACCATTATGGAATACCCCTCCTCTGGTGTCTGGATACTGGTGGTGGTGGCTGAGGACTCTGCTGAGCTGATGGATCTCTGTAGACTAGGTGGAGGGCGAACTAGATGGATGGATAGAGAGTCATATTTATAGACAGCAGCTGATGCTGATGGGCTAAACATGCAGGTGTGACAGTGATGGATAGAAGAGGCTACCTGAATGACTTTAGCTGAAATCATTTAATGCCCCAAACCATGAAGTAGGTAATTGAGACCGACTCAATTTTTATTCTGAGAACTGGGTTTTCAGAATAAAAGCACGAGGTGAGGGGTTTCTGCTTTAAACGTCAGGTGGGATGATGTGGTTTTCAATTTTACCATCCTGGGGACTCTACCACACAACTCGGCCTCACTACTGACGGAATATTTGATAACGCTGTGAGGTTGTAACGTTGGACAATCAGAGGTAGGGCAACGCCTTTTCCTCTCCCTCCTGTCTCCATCATAGAAGCAGACGTGAGTTTTTATCAAGCTGTTTCTTCGTTAAAAGCATCGCAGTAACAACAAAAACTGCCCTGATGGCACGACAGACGACCACCTTATGATGAAACTCGTCCTCTATTGGCCGCTTTGGGCTCGTAACTCAGCTGTTGACAGCTAATCGGATTGATTTGTCGCCGCCAGTCAGCACAATGAGATCATGAGCAGCGATTTCCGATGAGATCGCTGCTCATGATAGCAGTCAATCCTGGAATACCTTCTTGGAATGATTTAATTCTGGAAGGCAAAAAGAGTCCTTGTAAACCCCGCTACAGAGTGGTATGAGCAGTAACTGTGAGCCTGGTGCACCAGAGGAGAGTCTTTCCGCTAGACTTCCATTTGAAAAGTTCAGCCTGCTTATTTTTCCCTTTTTTAATTGTTTTATTTCAAATGTCAGACACATTAAGAAACCGGAATGTCTGTGTATGAACTTATTTCTGTGCTTCAGATAACTCACATAGCTCACACTGCAGAGAGTTGAGAGTCGGAGCAGCCAGCTAGGTGTGAGGTGAGCAGGTCGCAGACAGCCTGTGAGCCAATCACAGCCTGACACAGTGAAAAGCGTAAACAGACTGGAGAATCCATCTACAAACCCAGAGCAACCGGCGTGGGCTTTCTAGAGAAATGCACCAGACAGGAAACCACATGATATGCGTGCTTGAATGTCTGCTGTGTGTGTGAGTGTGTGAGTGTGTGAGTGTGTGTGTGTGTGTGTGTGTGTGTAGGTGTTTCTTTCTCTGTTATACACATACACTGTCTGTGGTGTGGGATGGCTGAGGTCATCTGAGTGGAGACGTATTGTAACCGGGCTTGTTTGATGGAAGTCCATCAGGGCACATTATTGCATGTGAAAATTCCTAACCTTATTCATTACCCAGGTTTTTTTATTTTAAAGGATAATCAAATTCTTGTCAGATATTACATTTGTCTCGGACCATTTTAAGCGCTAAACCATGTCGTCCTTTGTTCCCAGTCACCCTTCATGGATACAGACCATGAAATGCGTATTAATGTGAAGAGTAATGTGGAGCGGCGTCATTGTTTTTCTGCTTCGGAGCCAGCTAGAGGAGGTAGTAACAGAACCGTATTGTTGTCTAGTACAAGAGCGTGACCTTTTAATGCTGTGTTTATGAGTGCAACTCAAAAAACTGGGAGATTTCAAAAGCTACAGAAGCGGTTAGCATTTAAGCCCACGGAGAAGAAAATGATCTCAAATTGTAGGGGGGGGGGTCAAACAACGTCAGTATAAGCATATAATGGTTTTTGCCATCTTATTTTGGTCTTTACAAAGAGTAGATGTAAAATGTCACCCTAGACGCCAAAGCTGCTGTGTTATACGTCGCACTTTTTTTTCACTTAAGGAATCCTGGGATGCCGCAATTGATCAGTTAAGAGTAAAGAAATAAACACAGTGCAAGGAAGGATCTGTTGCATTTGTAGAAAAGGACAAACATAGAAAAGACCAGACCTCTCCAAACCAAATAGTCATATATAAATATAACATTAACCCCATATTTTGGAGTAATGTAAGAAGTATTTTGGAGTATTAGACGAAATAAAAACAAGGTAATGGCAGGACCAGCTAAAAGAAAATGGCGTGCTGGAGTATTTCCAGTATCAACTGGACCATTTGGAATTTTTATTTTTCATTCATACGGGTTTAATTACCTCCACCAAGAGGGCTACGTTTGCCCCTCTTTCTGTGGGTTAGAGGGATTGATTTGATTGGTTTTCGTGAAACTATGGGATGGGACAGTTTTCGAAAGTTCGTTAATATCGCTTGTGGGGAAAAAAAATCTGGCATATTTCTATGAGTCTCTCCATCTTGGTGCAGATCAAAAATTAAAATCATCAATCCAGTAACTTTTAATTACGTCCACACGCAGGGGCTTTGATATTGGATCATGCTTGATTGAATAAAAGGGGACTGTTGTTCCCATTGTAGTTTATTCATGTATTAAGTAATAGTCAACAAATTGTCGTCAAGGCGTATTTGAACTGGCGATGCATCGATGCCCAGAGAGACACATTTGACCTCCTTTGTGTCTGTCTGGCTGTCCTACCTCGTCTTTCCCGGCAGGCCGGCCCGCCCCTCCGTCTCCCCCTGTGTCTCTCCGGCTAGAGTGATGATTCAGGTTCTATTGTGCAGTCAGCAATCTGATACAGAGCCAGCTCCAGAGGAGGGGGGGGGGGGGGGGGGGGGGGGGGGGGGGGTAAGGTGAATGATAGCAGGAGGGGGGGGGTAGGTAGAGAGAGTAGAAGGAGATGAGAAACAGAAAGGATTATGGGTGTTCTCATAGCCAGGCCCATGCTGTCTGGGGCCCAGGGCGCTTTGGCACTCTTACTTGTCCTCTGCGTTACCTGTTGCTCTCATTATCCAATTTGGCCCAAAGTTCTTTGCATCTCTTTGTCTTCCTTTATCTGTATCTTTCTGCACCCCGGGGCTCTCCGCTGTCCCATTTTTGGACTCTCTGCCTTTCAAACTTTTTCTTTTTCACGCTCCTGTCTTTCCTCGTCTCCGTCAAGCTGCCGTCCTTCTTCGGGGGGACATATGGTACCGCGTGTGATTTTATTAGGAAGATGATATGAAGTGTTTCGTGACCCGGTTTGATGGAACAGCTTGCGTCTTTTGAGACATTCAACTCCTGTTCTCTCTCTCTCTCTCTCTCTCTCTCTCTCTCTCTCTCCTTGGCGCGTCGGGCAGCGGTAACGTCTAATAATCGGTTGCATATTGAATCTTAGACCAGATGGTGTGTGTGTGAGAGAGTGAGAGAGAGAGCGCGCGAGAGAGAGAGAGAGACTCTCTATCTGTATGCTGAATGTCTTTTATTTTTTGGAAGACATCTACCTTATGTTGTCCCTCTCACATGCACACACACACTGTGATGTCACGAGCAGCATTATTTAACAGGCAGCTGGAAAGCCATTCATCATTTAATTAAAAGCGTCTGAAAGGGATCTGAGGTCTAATGAGATTAGCTTTAATTATTGATGCCGCTGCTTCTGCCACACACACACACACACACACTCACACACACACATGCACACACACATGCACACACACACAGTCTGGAGTTATGACCAACACAAACACTGTCACGACGAACAAACATTTTCTGCTGCACTGAAAATTTTCATTTTTCTTTTTAGCTTTTTTCCCAGCGCACACTCGCATCCTCCTGATTTTGCGATGAAGAGGTGCTCAGAGGAGAGCTGGAATAGTGGATTCAGAGGAGGAAGGGTTGCTGGTTTGGGCACCAAGTAGGGGCTGCGGTAGCTGCGGTCTGGTTGGGGATGGCGGAGGGTGACAGTGGGGGTGGGAGCCAGGGAGGTACAGGAGGATAGTGTTATGTTTCTTCTCCTCACACATCAGAAGAGAGGAGCATTTACTCTCCTCCTCCTCTTCCTCCTCCTCCTCCTCCACTCTGTTCTCAAAAAGTTAAATTCTTCCACAAAACAGCTCCATGATGTAAATGCCAGTGGAAATATTACACAAAACTGTTTGCCACGATGTTTTTCTACCCTTTTACTTCAATCAATCGATCAATCAATAAAACTTTATTTATACAGCGAAATAAAACAAATCAGCAGATATTCAATGTGCATACAAATTAGTAATAATAATAATAATAATAATAATAATAAGTAATAATGATAAATAATAATACATTTAATTTATAATGCACTTTACATTTGGATCAAATCTCAAAGTGCTACAAGGTAAACGCAGATAAAAGCATCAATAAAAAATATGATAATAATTATATAGAATTATGACCAAAAAGCATTAATGTTAATTAAAGTTATAGGTTCTGCTAAAAAGGAAAGTGTTAAGTCCTTTTTTAAATGTGTCAGTCGTCTGTGGAGCCCTCAGATGGTCAGGGAGGGCAGATTTCACAGACGAGGGGCAAGAAGTAGTAGAAATGAAGTAAAAAGAGGATTTTGGAGACGAATGTCTGCAGGGAAAATTGTCTGAAAGTCGAACCATAAAATACAAATTCAAGATAATAAAAATACTGATATTAAAAAAAATAATAATATTAACGGGACGGCTCACACAGAATAAAATGCCCACAGTTAGATAGTAAAATAGAGTAAAAAGAAATTTAAAATAAGTAAAAGAGCTGAACAATAAAATGCATGTCAATAAAAATGAAAAAAACCAGATCAACATAAATCTTTAAAAAAATAATATTAAATACAATTATAAAGTTATGGGACACTACATAAAAGCCAGACTATGAATAAGTAAGTTTTTGGCGTTTCCTGCTCCTCTCAGATACTTTCCTTGAAGTAGCTTTAAGGACGCTAAAGAAATCTCTTTCCACATTTTGTAACTGCATTCTTGTTCCAGCTCTACATTTTTTTTTTTTTTTTTCCTTTGGCACCGCATGATGTTACTTGGTTTATTTGCAAACCTCAGCAGCCGTGGGTTTGACCAGTGTTTGGTTACGCAGTGTGAGACTGTAATGACTGACCCACCTGCAGAGCTTGCTCAAGTCAGAAGTACACGGATCAGCCATAACATTATAACTACTGACAGAAGTCAGAACAACGATGATTATCCCATTACAACGGGATAATCTTCAACTAGTGTGAACATTTATCCTCAAAGTTGATGTAACAATCTCAGAGACTGTAGAGTGTCAAATTGTGACGGCCCGACTACTAGAACTGCAAATCTGGCTGGATGTTCCCAGTCTGCAGTGGGTAGTGCCTACCTAAGGAATGAGAACCGGTGAACCGGCGACAGGGTCATTGGCGAATAAGGCCGATTCCACTGAAGACCTACTGCAGCCAAACTGCTGAAAAAGTTAAAGCTGGTTCTGATAGAAAGGCATCAGAACAAACGGTAGAAATGTGACCTAAACAATACAATAGTAGAAGCAGGCGGTTTTAGTGTTACGTGTGGACCCCTCTTCGGCGAAGAGTACTTCCAGAATGAGGGTGGTATTTGTAATATTAAGTAAATGTGTTCCACATGGACCAGTGATCCATCATTGAGTCATTCAGATCAATTATTTAGGTATTAAAGTACCATTCAATTGATTAATCCTGGTATTTAAAACAGTTTCTTTTCCTACTGACGTCCATATTGTGGCTTTTTGTACATGCCTGTGCATGGCTGTGTGTGAGTATGTGTGTGTGTGTGTGTGTGTGTGTGTGTGTGTGTGTGTGTGTGTGTGTGTGTGTGGTGTGGGGTTTAGGTTTCTTCCACTTGTTTTTTAATGCCCTCCCATCAGATTAGCTGAGCAGGGGCAGTCGAGGCCAAACGCTTCATAATTAACAGCGCAGAACCGGCCCGCAGACACACACACGCACAAACACACACACACACACACACACACACACACACACATACACGCGAACACACACACACAGACGCACATCCATCAGTGACTTTTCATTTCTTTCCATTGAGTAAAGCTGCATTAAATCATGCCTGTGATCCCTTCACTCTCTGAGACAATGAGGAGCCAATCTAAAGGGCAGATACGTAGACCACCAGGACGAGGAGGGGGGATTGAGAGATGCTTTTAGTCGCCACTCAACTCCAGCGCTCTTCTTTTCCAAATACAAGTATTGACAAGTTACTTTTATTTAAAAAAGTCACATATACTGACCATCATTTAGTGGCTCAGTTTTCCTTTGGTTGAAAAAGAGATTTTAAAGATGTTCAATAAGAAAAAGAAAAAAAACACTACAATAATTTATTTGTTTTTATATAAATTTCATCATTTGTTTGTGAAGTTTGAAGAAGAAACTGATCATTTGAACTGAATCGGAAACATATTTTGGAAACTTGTCAATTTAGACCAGTTGATTCTAGGAGATATTTGATGTAGAGGTCAAAGACCCCCAGGCTGACACACAGAGACAGACAACCATTCACGCTCACGTTCACTCCTACGGGCTATTTAGCCTCACCAATTCACCTTTATTGCAAGAAAAATTGATTTCAAGGTGCATCAAAAAGACTCTCAGAGTATGTTTCATTTGGTTTTCTCCAAAATCACACAAGAAGCACAGCCCAGACAAAATCTCAAGATGTTCTGTGTATCAAATAAGCGTATTTCCCCATATGTTTTACTACACACACACACACACGCAGAATGAATAACATTTAATTGCTATAACAAATATAATATTGCCGTTTCAATTGCTTGACCTGGCCCTTGAAGAACTCTGCTGCAAAGCAAATCAAGCACTCCCTTAACATCTGTCCAACAGTCACAGCTGTTGCCTTCACCACTCTGCCTACATGCAAAAAAAGAAGATCCTGGATACAGCAGATGTGTCCAGTTAATGTTAAAAGACTATCTCTAATATATAATATGGAGCAGATGATATACATTTTAGGTAAATGTCTGGAAGAGCTGGTCCCTCCATGTAGACCATCATCTATTGCTTGGTCCATTACAGATTTACGTCGAGATGGTAACCAAAATAAAATCACACGCAAATAATGCTTTAACGTTGTGTCTACGCCATGAAGCCAACAATTAATCTGTTCAAACACTTGAAATCCCACCACACACTGCTGCACGATGAAAGAATGATGGCTCGGAGAAACATTGCTAAATTTAGTCGTCCATCGTCATCGTCGACTCAGACATCCATAGCTGCGACTCAGGGTCAAGGAATTCTTCCAGGTCATCGGCACACGCGGAAATCACCAGTGGAATGGTTTATTTATTTATAGGTGACATGTATTGAACTTTCTTCTTCAAGTTCAGGAGCTTTATTTGTCACATCCATCATTGATGGAGTGACAAATAAATGATTATGTTGGAAGAGATTCAGTGAATTTGGGTAAATAAGGTTAGGCTAATTTAGGTGATTTGTAGATAAACAGGAAGTCATTCAAAAATGTTTTATACTTTTTATGCAAAAGTGAAATAGAAATATTTTTGACACTATAAATGCTCACGCTCTCAATATTCATCCAAACAATTGTGATTGTCGTTTTAGCCACAATCCCAGAGCCATATGCTGAACCTTTTGTTTATTTAAGATAAAATCTTGCTTACTACAACTTTCCGATAGGTGTTGTAACAGCTATACCTTCTTGAGACACAGTTGTCCCTGAAATGTGGTGAAAGTGTCTAAAACACATTTTAGGTGTTGAGCGATGTTGTCTTTACTCTCCTCTGTAGACCACACATGTCAAATTCAAGGCCCGCGGGCCACATCTGGCCCGCAAAACAATTATATCCGGCCCGTTAGACAATATCTAATTTCTATAATAACTGGCTCACTGGTAAACAGTGCAAATACTACATATCCAAGAATGCACTGTGACAGCCAGGGTGTCAATCAAAAGTGCCAGCCTTCCTCCACCCTCCTCTGTGGTCAGATTTTAGCGTGGAGGCTGTTCATGCACCTTACTGTCTCCTGAGGTGCAGCGGCTCCTGGCTGCAGGGACAGATACGAGGAGCAGCAGTCTACTTATACTGCTAATTACAATCAATTGTCATAGTACCTCAGATCAAACATGGCCAATTGGATTGCTGTTCGGCCCTAGATGTGGACTACGGGCTTTCTAATTTTCACCCACTCTGTGATTGAGGTTGACCCCCCCCCCCTGGCGTAAAAAAATCTATAATAAAATGAACATGATTTGTTCGGCTAAATCCATTTTGGATTCACGTTAACTGTAGTTTGGATGGATAAGATTTCACTTATTGAAGTTTTGATTTGTCGAGTCGTTTCCAAAGTTGTGTTTCATGTTAAATTATCAGCGTCGTTTTCCTCGAGATCTTGAGAGCAAGGAAATGATTGTGTGAACTCACATCCGTGTGTGTGAACTCACACCCTTTAAAAGCCTTTGTAAACTCCCTGCATATACACTGGAACGACCTTTGCTGTGGGTTTTCTTTTTTTTTTAATTCTTCATTTTGCATCGGAGGTTCATTGTAGAGGCCAGCTTCTACTTGTTCTCGTTCTATGTTTAGCCTTTTTTTTTTCTTCTTCTTCTTCTTCCGAGGGGAAATTGAAGACAAAGATTTGAGGACA
The DNA here is from genome assembly GCA_037951165.1 of Lophius americanus. Classification (NCBI taxonomy): domain Eukaryota; kingdom Metazoa; phylum Chordata; class Actinopteri; order Lophiiformes; family Lophiidae; genus Lophius; species Lophius americanus. The sequence continues at coordinate 55,242 of JBBDHG010000171.1, forward strand.
CGTGATACTTAGGGCGCAGAAACTGTGTGTGAAGATTCCTCCATTTCTGTGCGCTCCACATTGTGAACAGCAGCAGATCGCTCTCGGCAAATTCATGTTGCACAAAGGCAGGTAAAGAGAAATACACCTAGCCAGAAAAAGAGAGAGAAAGAGAGAGAGAGAGATGTTGTTGGAGAGTACCTTTTCACTCAAACACCTCCTCCTCCTCCTCCTCCTCCTCCTCCACCCTGCTCCACAGACTCACCCTGTTCTTCCCTTTCACTCCCTCACTTCTTTTTTTTTTTCTTTTTCCCTCAATAGCTTCCTACTTCACCTGAAAAAGGGGCATTTTTGAGGCATAAAGAGAGGGATAGTTTTACACCTCCCCGGGCTGGGGGGTTGTAGGAGGAGTGGTGCATGGAAGAGGGAGGGAGGGAGGAGGCTCAGCACACAATGTATTTTACATGAAAGGTAGAGGATAGAGTTACTACACCGATAACCACTCATACAAATAGGGGAAGAGAGAGAGAGAGAGAGAGAGAGAGAGAATGTGGAGGATAGCTGAAGGAAGTGTTTATGTGGTCATCCTTCATGAGCGTGTTTTGTGGTCTACGTTCAACCGCCAATATCAGAGCATCAATGGCTGAATGATCGGCTGAAAGGGTGTTTATGTGTGTGTTTATTATTTCTATCTATGAATCCCGCTGGCGATGAATGAAAACGACTTCGCCAAGAGTTGGATGAGCAACCTAAAGTCCAGTGTAGCAGCCAGCGCTGGACAACAACCACATAGAATAGCTAATAATAGAAAACATGCATCGCACGACCGTAACAAATTATCGGACATGCCAAACGGTTTATCGGCATGCGCCGTTGGTTCACAGTTCTTTTTAAAAAACCAGTTCAAGAATGTAACATTTCTATGAATTTTAGAATGTGAATGAACATCAGTTGAATATAATATTCCATTTATTCAAACAGATGTTTTCGTCAATTTTACACACTGGACCTTGAAATGTTACAAAATAAATCTATAATTTGAGGAGATTTGTACATCTGTTATCTCTCTGATGTCCGACATTTTACCTTACATCTAATGTAAGGTAATATCTTTTACAACATGTGAAATGTTTTTATGTTGTAAAATGTTGTCGCATATTTTATTTCTTTGGGGCATTCATAAATTCAATTTCTCAGACCCTCTTAATTTACCATAAAACATCAAATTGTTTGGTTAGGTTTTCAAACAGAAGTAAAGTAAGTTTTTAGTGAAATATGATTTTAGAAAACTATTTAACACTTTGTTTATCGCATAAAGTTCCATAGTTCTGTTCAGCAAGTTCAAACTTGTTTTCCCACGATTAACGCCTCCTTCTCAGTGGCCCCTTTGACATGTGGTGTCCCCCAGGGCTCCATACTCGGTCCCTTACTCTTTACACGTGTATGAAGTAGCGGGTTTTAATCTAAGAGGGGAGTCGATCTTCTCATCTAATCCCCAAAATGGATTTATTTTCAAGCCAGTGGAGATGAAATAAAAGTTTATCTGAGAAATGAGGCTCCACGATCCCTGAAAAGAACAACAGCGAGGCAACAGACATGAGGGGGGGAGTGCGTCTGTCTGTCCATCAGTCAGAGCTTCCCTCTGATGAGGGGAAGACAAACTGCCGCGGTTCCACTTGAAGAACAAAGTTACTCTCAAGGGCCTCTTCAAAAAAAAAAGTAGCGAGTAGCCAACAGCAAGCGCCCCTAAAGTCAACAAAAACCAAAGCCGAGTCCTGTCATCTAGCTTAACCGTCTTACGTCCCACCCGCTTCGCCCACTCCACTGTCACCCCTGATGTCTCCGCGCTACGCTACCGTTTTGTTGTCTTCGTCTCCCTTTTTTTTCTTTCTTTTCTGTATTTCATCAGGCATGTTTTGGGACGCCTCCCCTGCACCCGTCTCCTCTTGCTGTGAAAATATTTCATCGGGGATGTTTTGGGACGACCCCCTCCTGATAGGGTCCTGCCTGGCTAATAATAAAGTGCTTGAGTTGTCAAGCGCTTCGGCAACACCCTAATCTGTTCTGACAGCTCGTCCCCCACATACACTCTCAAGCGTCCGGCACACGCACACACACACTGCTGCATGTTGGCCTGCACGTATAGCACACTTTCAACAGACATTTGCATTGATGTATGGACATGGGTCCACAGACAGTCTATCAATCAGGGTGTTTATTGGCGTTTGAGGATAAATGCCGTGGGACCATGGTGACCGAGCTAAAGGTGGCCGCCGCACAGTTGGAGACGGTGGCCTTGTTCCAGCTTGGTCTCTAAGCCTGTATGGGTTTGCTACCCCCCCCCCCCCCCCCCCCTTCATCTGTTTTCTCTTACCTTGTAGATATAGCGTAACATTTAAAATGGCGTGATGAGAATAAACCGTCCGGTCACTCACGGTCTATACATATATTTATCAGCCATTACTTTATAACTAGCTAGGGTTTGGTGACAGTAATAATCACGAGAATGCCAGGGATCGTATAATTGTGGGGATGGGAGATGTAGACATAGATACAGCCACAGAGCCTGACTAAGCAGTAAGCAAAAGATTCTACATAGTTCGATAAGAAAAAAAAGATGTGACATTTGATTTTTGGGAATTTATGGTAATATAACTATAAATAAAACAAGATTGCAGCATTTTGTACATGGTACATATCGTGCAATGAATATATTGAGCGCACAATGGGAGGCAGGGCAACAAAGGCAGACAGTACAGAAGGGAAAGAAAAGGTATGGCAGACATTTAACATGGCACTCTGACAGCGATATATTTTGGCTCCTAAATACTTTGGGTTTAGGAGTCGATTGCTTCTAGATATTGGCCCTGCCATGCACATCAATGCATTCTAACCTCGGTTGCCAATGACCGTCTTGCCGATTCACTAGTTGCCTTTCACTAAACCACTTGGGTTTAACCACTTTAACCCAGGCACACTCAACAAGACTTGAAGTGCTGAAGATGCTCTTACCCGGTTGTCCAGCCATCAAAATATCGCCCTTGTCATTGCTGTTCAGATCATTTTACTTGTCTATTTTTCACACAGGCAACGCATTAACTGCCAGGGGCTAAATGTTCACTTGCTAGCTGATAAATCTAACCTACTGAAAGGTGCGAGATAATTATTTGTTCCTGGCTTCTGATTTATTTGACCTTAAACGAATAATCAAACAGCCGTTAATACAAGCAGATAGACCACGAAGCTGAATAACACACTGGTGCTTAAAAACAGAATAATAAACCAAGATCAGGAGAACTTGCTGTCAAAGAAATATTAAAATTATGAAGTTTATGGCGTCGATTTTGTCAAAAAAAACCTACAATCTTTTTTTTTTTTACAAATCTAAGGTTTGATAGCCTATAATCTTTTTTGAATGTCTTTAAAATCAGAATGAACTGGATGAGTACTAACAGAGACTCAAAAATACAGCCTAAACCATAAATAGATGACATCATAACAATAAGCTAAACCTTGAGTACACAGTCAAAAGCCCAAATAAAACAGTTTCAATGTGGAAAAAGGAGTTGTGGTGAAATGAGCGCCACCACCTTGATCGTTGGTATTTTGGTGGAGAGGGCGGGTCTAGTTTGATAACTCTCTCTGTTGGACTCGTAAGTGTTGTGGGTGAGGTTGGTGGGCGCCGTGTGCCCCCCGTGATAACACCTTGGCCACCACAGTGAAAAAGTGCCATCTTCAGATCGAGACAGCCAGGTATCTCCCTACTGACCACCGGACCCCGACCGACCACATCGGCCCACCTACGCCTCACATACGACGCACACGTGCAGCCGATGTGGTTCCAATTAACACAAGATGCCCTCGTAAGCTCAGGTGGACATGTGAGTCTTGCGGGTGAGATGAGGGGAGGGTGTGTGGAGGCGGGGGGGTAGGAGGGTCAATTGCATGGTGTGAAGTTTATGGTCTAGCTTGTACTTTCTACTTCAATGGAAGACAGGGATGTTAAATCCTTGCTGGGTCTCCTTTGCTGTCGCGGAAAAAAAGCCGGTATCAGCAGGATCTGCTCCCAGCAAAGAGTCTGACATGTTGTGTGTTTTTCATTTCAGGGGGGCCATAAAGTTCTGAATCTCCTCACACAGGCTAGTCGTAATGTGGACTTCAGTTCGTTTCTGTTAGAATTTTAAGAAAAAATAGACATTACCACTTTAAAATAAGACTATCTTTATAAAGGGTTTATAAATGGTTTATAATGGTGTCATAAAGTTGGTTTTAAACACTTTATAAGTCATTAGTTAACGTACATAAACGGCTTAAAACGCAGCTTTGAATCTATCAGTGTGGCTCAGTATTTGGCAATATGCAGTTAGCAGTACAGATAAGTGTGCTCAGTATTTGGCAAGCATCAGGTCTCTGATGCCTTTTATAAATCATGAGTCATAGCAGCTTAGTCATGACTTGTAAAGTGTTAAATCCTTAAGAAGGGGAGTCTTATTGTTTAAAGTGTTACCAAATAGACTAACACAGAAAAAGGGTCTTCCTCTTTTCTATTTGAAAAAGTTTTTTAAATGTAAGCTAGAGTAAAAAAAAAATGACAGCTGTGTGTGAGAGAGAGAGACAGCCAGATAGAGAGAGAGAAAGAGAGAGAGAGAGAGAGAGGAGGGAGATGAGGAGAAGAGAAAACGAGGGGGGAGGAGGCAGAGCAGGAGGGAAACACAAGGAGTGAGCTGTTTCTCATTACTTGGCTTGAGGAAGACAGGAGCTGTGCATGGATTGACATCAGGGACGGCGAGAGGCAGAAAGAGGAGTGTTTATGTGCAGGTTTTCCGTGGCGGCCGCTCCATGTTCGTTCAGAGTGAAAGAGAGAGAGACAAAGAGAGGGAGAGAGAGAATGCATATCCTCCTGTAGTGCAAAAGCAAGAAAAACGTGACACCTGGAGTCCAAGGCGAGCGGCAGGTAGATAGAAACGGCGTGCGTGGGCATCTGAAGGGAAATTAGCGGATGGTTACAGCTGAGTAATGCTTTGTGGAAGCAGAGGACAGCTGAGCGACCCGGTTACACCCTGAGGTAAGAAAGAATCTCCCCCTGATATCGCCTTCATTTCATTCAATCAACCGCGGGAGGTTTTGTGGTTTTTTTTCTTTTTCTTTTTCTGCAATATTGAAATATTTATTATTCCTTATTGCGAGTTAATGTCGCTGCAATGTAAGGGGAAAAGAAAACTTTCAAATAGGTGCTATAGAACTGAATGTGTATATTATTCGGGGCATTTAAGGTTAGTGGGTTACGGTGGCGGCGCTGTAATTGCGGAAGGGTACTAATGAAATGGATTTAATTCGATTAATTAACGTTTTGTTTTAAATTAATCCATTGGATTTTTTTAACTCATATATTCAAGGAAATGGACCCTTTTTTTCTTTTTTATGGACTATTCTTCTGTTTAGTTTTATGTTTTTTTTGTAACATTACGGTTTGATGCAGGATCAAAGAATAGTTCTGGAATTTCATAACAAAGCCGTTTCTTTTCTTTTGAAATGATGTCTGGACTCAGTACAGATACACAAACTTCCAAAAAACGGCCCTTCATTAAAGCCCTGTTTATAGATTTTTGCATGATGGTGCGTGTGGTCCGACTGTGTGCGGTTCCGCTCGTTCGGATGTTGTTAGCAGAAACACACAAACGATTTATTGGCAAAACTTTCCTGATGAACATTTTGTGTCAGATTTTAGATTCAGTAGGTAGAATGAAGGAAAAAAAAAAAAGACGAGCTGAGGGGTTAAAACTTCTCCTGCTTACTTGATTCATACTTATTGGTTTCTCGTTGCCGACTTTTAGGGTCAACCGGGCCTCGCGTCGCCGTTCCGCCCATTAAAATGATTTATATATCATTAATAAGTGACGTCAAAATAATAGCATGAAATAACTCATTGTATGAAGCGCTAATTACATATGGTACCTGAATTCATCCCTTAAGGGGGTCCCTGGGCCGGGCAGGTTGTGTTCCAGACCGGTCACCCGGCCAACCAGGTCAAAGGTCACCTATTTAAGTAGCTCAGATAACACAAATGGGTCCTTCAGTCACAGAGGCCCCCAAAGAGAACCTCCATAAGGCCTTTGTTTTGTTATTTTAGATGGAGTTGGGTGTGTCTTACTGTAAGATATGGATAAAGGAAGAGTGATATCTAATATCTTAATTCAGGACTAAGTGAGCGCCGCCTTATTATTCCACGAGACGTTTTCATCACCACGGTCAGTCCGCGCCGGATGTTAATCTGGGGATGATTGTGTGTCGATGAAATGCAGAAGCCGTGAAATGGTTCCATCACACAGTGAGGGAATACATGTATATGGGCAGAAATGGGTTTTAATGTTACGGTGGAAGGAGATTTTCTCTGTTGTCCAGGATAAAAGGATAAAAGTGTTAGACGTAAGATGCGAGCGGCTCGGAGAAAGTGTGAGACGCATGAAGCGCAACAATAAAAGCTTTCCAGGATCAAAGCCTGCATGTGCTCGTGTTTTCACAGATCATGTTGAGACAGAGGCAGTGTGTGTGTGTGTGTGTGTGTGTGTGTGTGTGTGTGTGTGTGTGTGTGTGTGTGTGTGTGTGTGTGTGTGTGTGTGTGTGTGTGTGCGCACCCACATATGTATGTAGCCTTTCCTGTGAATTACATGTGGATGGCTGTTTCTCACGGCCATGCTGTTGATGTCGTGACTGACAGCCTTGTTAAATTTCAGTAAAGCATGAAACGGGACATCAAAGTGGCTTGTGTGTATGTGTGTGTGAGTGAGCGAGTGTGTGTGTGTGTGTGTAAAGTAATCCATACGAGGGCACCAGCTAACCTTTGAACCCCGTCTTAAACAGCTACGCGCTGATTTCATATGTCTCAGCTGGATCGTCTAATCAGAACCATAACAACACAACACACGCAGAAATACACACACACACACACACACACACACACACACATAGGTGTCCTTGCTCCTAAATACTGGTACCTGGAGTTTTTTCGGGGGTCTGCTTACCCAAGCACTTACTCTGTACACTTACCTGTGATTGCGATAATGTGCAAATGGCTGGGCTCGGACTGTGTGCGCTTGTGTGTGCGTCTGCGTGTGCAGGTGTGTGTTTGGCACCTCGCGCGTGCCCTACACCTCCACAGCGTGTTGACACAGTGATTATAGGGCAGCTGGTACACATTGGCCCTCACTCCGCCCTGCATTTACTGTTCTAATTAGTTCCTGTTCCAAATAAGAGGCAGGAATTTTAATAGAGAACCGCTG
>JBBDHG010000171.1:65000-135000 GCA_037951165.1 Lophius americanus
ATAATGTGAAAACCAGAGAAGAGGTTTATGAAACACCAAGTCCTGCCATCGCCTTCAGAGAGGGAGCGAACCAGAGGGGGAAAGGAAAAATAATGTACAAGGAGGGAGAGAGAATCATTTCCTGCCCGCTTAGACACAAAAGAAAAGTATGGATGATGAGTGTCGGAGCAGACGAGAGAGAGGGAGGGAAAAAAAAGAGGAGAATGGGGAAAAGCACCAGAGTGTGGGAACGTTCAGAGCATTATTATTAGTATTATTATTATTAATATTAATATAGCAGGGTTATTTTAAGCTGTCCTTTGAATGAATTATCGTATCCACCGTTATGCATTGTTGATGATAAAACAGTGATCCGTGTTTTCAGTTCAAGGTGTTCCGGGAGGGCGGGACGAGTGTTTAGCTGTAAATAGTAAAAAGAGTTGAGTGACAGTTGATTTAAGGTGTTTATCTTTCGTACGTTCTCCCTCCTTTTTTTTTTTTTTTTTTTTTACAGCCTCCAGTTGTCTGTGTCGTCCGCTGAAAGCTATATGTTTATACCTGTCAGTCTGACCGTGGGTTGCAGTCATGTGTGGCGATGTTATCTGCCCATAGCATCGAGATGGCCTGCTTCCAGAACGCCACGCAGATGTATCACACACACACACACACACACACACACACACGCAAACACACACTCAGAGCGGTAAACCAACAGCCCGCATTTGTTCATTTTTCCCTCCCTCTGTGTCATTTCTCACTTTGATGTCACACACAGAAGCTCAACTGTGACCGACTTACGGGTAGCGTTAGTCGGGACACACACACCAGCACACAAACACATACACACATGCATATGAGCTGCCATCCAACCGCACACATTCTGCCGCCAAAAAACCAAAGTACCTCTGGATTTGTGGCAACAGCGATGAAGAGGAATAAACTAGTGTTCTGTTCTTGTTGTGTTTTTTTGTTTTCTTTTACGGGGAGCGAGTACGAAAACGAATTAGAAGACCTCAGCGGGGGGTTCTGCAACCCAGGGAGGGTAGTTGATGCCATTCTTCAGTGGAGAAAATAAATACTGGTAGTGTTTTGAAAACCAGACACAGTAAATATGCATCTTCATTCTGTCAGTGTCTCTATTTACTTTCATCCTCCACGTACACATAAACACATAAACACATACACACACACACACACACGCACACACTTCACCATTACCACCTTGTGTGCTGGATCGTCCCAGTCATGCATGTGGAACACATTGTAAAACGGCAGGCTGCCGGCAGGCTGTGGGTTTGTACTGGAGCCCAAAACTCCTCTTGCCACACATACACACACTTTCTCACACACAAACACACACACACACACAACATACACTTTATAAATGAGCAGGCCTGCAGACAATGTCTAACGCCTATGAACACATGCTCATGTGAGTTAAGTGGTGACTTGTGTGTGTGTGTGTGTGTGTGTGTGTGTGTGTGTGTGTGTGTGTGTGTGTGTGTTTGGTTGGTTTCTGTCTGGATATGCAGCCTGTCATTGAATGTGTTCAGTGAGTTCTTAACATAATATATCGAGGTAAGAGACTCCCTCCAGTGAGAGCACATTGCAGCTGATCATCATTTCCTCCCCCCCCCTCCCTTCATCCCTCCCCTCCTCCTCCTCCTCCTCTTCCTCCTATAGGTCTATGGAAATGCAGGACCTAGCCAGTCCTCATACCCGTGTGGGAGGTGGAGATTCGACGGGTTCCAAGCTGGACAAGAACAACCTCGGCAACCCGTCCATCACCACCAATGGAACCGGAGGTGAGAGAGCAGAATGTGTTTGCAGAAATGAAAGAGAAGTTTTGTCTATACTAGAAAGAGGATGCTACATGTTGAAAATATCAATTATTCTTTAAGAATTGGGAAAATTTATAGAGTTTTATTACCTAGGGTCTAAGCCAAACTAACTGTTTTTCCCTTATCATCCCATAATAACTCCACAGGGTCTGATCAATTCCTCAACTTGGCAGGAAAATCAACTATTTATATCAATATTAATCATATTAGTCACATCACTGCCACGAATGTGCTAGTTGTTTTCCCTTTTTCCAATCTTTCCACTGACTTACTGAGTAGTAAGAAAAAATCCTCTGATTTGACTAAATAGCATGTCACGCTAGCCTTTAATGCCGTGTCTCCGTGATCATGCTAAAGAAATTCATTTTTATTTATTTTTTACCAGAAAGGAATTCCCGCCCCCTGACTAATTTGCTAAGTTATATTCATTGCAATTGTTTCCGTGCTAAATCTTCATCAGGCGAATGATTTTTGAAAATGAGGAGCCATCTCAAATAGGGATTGGCCGCTTGTCTGTCACCAATCACAATCTCGGGATTCAATAGATTGACTTCTGTGAAAAAACTTCAGTGACACCTAAAATCCAGTCTCACGGTCCATCTTAAATGTCAGCAGCCCATCAAACAAAAACTAACAAAAAAGTCTATTAACTGATATGTCTGCATATAGAAAATACACAAAACACAATAAATGTGCATTCCAAAGCAAATTAGCTTAGTAGACAATCAGCATTGAGAAAATGCTGATTAAAGAAACAAGATTTATATATGGAAAAATGTCAGTGTACTCTAACGCTATACAACCGGATTTTTCATTCAGATTATTTTGTTTTCCCCAGCAATAACCACAAACAGAAACTACAAACGTGACTGTTGTCATGCTAGCATGTAGCATTCTAATCTGTACATATATTTACTTTTAGAGTGTGCGTATTATGAATGGCAAACCAACTAAATAGAAAATGTCTGTCGCCTTTTTCACTCGTAATAAAAAAAAAAAATCCTTGTTTTGTGCAAAGAGGAAATTAATTTTGTATATTTATGCGTGATACTCTTAGCCCGCCACAACAACCTCCTCCTCTGCCATCATTTGCACAAATGTGAGGAGTCTTGTTTTGCCACTTTGCAAAAGATGCCCACCGTAATCGGGGTACTCCCATTATACAATACTTTTGTCAATCAGTCAATCAATCAGTCAGACATTATTTTAATAGCACATTAAAAAAAAAAAGATCAAATGTTATTAAATGTGCTTCACAGGGGATCGTCAAGAAGAAGATAATATGTGAAATTAAGTGTTTTTTTAAAAATGCTACAATGAGTAACAAACAGAAAATTGTGGAATCAAACAATAAAATGTGAATTGAAGCAAATAAAAAATAAGAATACTGCCAATAATGAAGTAATAACTTAAAGATGAAACGTTACACAAAATTAAACGTCTATAAATAGACGTTGAGGTATTAATAGAGTACAACGAATAGAAAAAGTAAAAGAGACAATTAACTATAAAATGAAGTAAAATATAAGTTAATAGCAATGAAATCAACATAAAATCTTTTTTGTTTGTGCATTCAGAGGTACACACTCCTAACTACTAATAACACTTTGTCACTTGTAGTAATGCAGTGAAATCCACAGCAAAGAAATCAGTCAGAAAGTTCTCCAACATCCAGAGAGATAATGACTTTATTCGGATTTTAAAGGGACTGACGAAGACACAGCACATTAAAATGCACACACACACACACACACACACACACACACACACACACACACACACACACACACACACACATCCCCACGCTGGCAGGAGAACTTGAGTAAACCGCTGAAGAATGTGTGTAAACACACGGCAAAGCACTTCTGCTCTCCTCCGCTAACTGCTGGGTAAAGTGTTTGCGTCTGAGTGTGTATCGGTGTGTGTCGACGCAAGCCCAAAAATCGCACTGGAAACTATTTCCTTGACAAGAGCATTAAAGCGTCACTGCTCTCTCAGATGTCAACACCAGCGACTCCTCTCCCGTCTTTCATCCTCCTCTCTCGCTCTGTTTCTCTTTCCTTCTCCTCGTCCTTTCTTCTTTCACCTTTGACTTTTCCCCGTCTCCCCGCTGCAGTCATTCTTGACAGAGCGGTTTGATTTAATAGCACACAATGGCAGGAACAGTCGCGCTCGGAGCGGACTCCCCTTCAAATCCAGACTATATTTGAGTACATTGAAGAATTTGATGAGCTCACAGTTAATGGTTTCAGCAGAGCCGGGACTACACGCTCCGAGCCAAAACAAACTACATACCCGACGTTCCCCTCACCTGACGTCAGTCAGAGCCTGTGGGCCGTCACAATAGCAACTCATTTGTCTTCATTAAGGCTCGTCAAAGGGGCCGGCATTAGTCCCAGAGGGGATTAATGAAGTTGTTCTGAATTAAATGAAGTTCTCAGATGGTCACAAATGACGACTTCTAATCACGCTGAGACGGAAACAGGAAAAGAAATGAGCTAAGAGACGTCACCTAGGTTTTTAACAGGTGTGAGCTCAGAGCGTTCTCCTCTCAAAAAACAAAAAACACCTTTTTCTTGTGTTGAGAGGTCGATGAGAAGGTTGATATTTGCTAATAGTAGCTCAGATTTATGTAGAATTTTTACCCAACTCTTCTTACTTTTAATCTTTCTCATCGGCAAAGTGTTGTTCAAAGCGTGGAGCTGTTCGCAGGGAGAAGGCTCCGGCCCAGCACCAAGAAGATGACAGGCGCAGTTAGCCACTAGCGAGAGTATTTACCCAAATACTTCTCTAGAGGTGGAAAATAAAGCAGAGTTTAAAGGAGAGGGAATATTAAACTAATAGTAGGTGTCAAAGCTGAGCCAACACTTTCCGCCACAGAGGTGTTGCAGCGGGAAAACTTCAGGATCTGTCTGTTGTAGTAAATCAAAGTCTTTGAAAATACATACCAGTATGTGAACCTGTACTCAGAACATTTGTCTTCATTTCATACCTGGGTAGCAACAATCACCAAACGACAAGACGTGGCCAAAACCTGTTGTACCCTCCGGGTGCAGCAGCTGCTCAACATCAGATGATTCCTGCTGTAGACGTAGTACTACAGAAGTAATACTGCAGTAATATGTACAAACATCAGGTTCCCTCCTACAGTATCGCTTTGACTTTTGAACTGACTGACTGACTCGCTCACTGGTTCACTGACTCACTCATTCACTCACTAACCCACTCAATTTTTTCACTGACTGACTCACTCACTGGCTGACTCACCCACTGACTCACTGACTCACTCACTGACTCACTCATTCACTCACTGACTAACTCATTCACTGACTCACTCATTTGCTCACTGACTCACTCAGTCACTGACTCTCTCGTTTACTCACTGACTCACTCATTCACTCACTCACTCATTTACTCACTGACTCACTCATTCACTCACTCACTCATTTACTCACTGACTCACTCATTCACTCACTCATTTACTCACTGACTCACTCAGTCACTGCCTCTCTTTTTTACTCACTGACTCACTCACTGGCTGACTCACCCACTGGTTCACTCACTCATTCACTGACTCACTCACTCATTTACTCACTGACTCACTCACTCACTGACTCACTCATTTACTCACTCACTCACTGACTCACTGACTCACTCACTGACTCATTCACTCACTCATGTGTATTCAGTTGTCCAGCATCTCACACATGTATGCAGTCGGTCACATAAGCACGCAGACTCAGTTCTGTTGGACTCATCTGTATGAAAGCAGAAGTGGAAAAGAAGCCCTAATTTTTCATTTTGTTATTCATGCAAAGTGATCTCCAATCATCTCTCTGGTTCACCGGTTTCCTGGCCTGATGAGCCTCATAGGAACAGTTACACAAATCATTTCTCTTTTAATAGGGCTGAGCAGGCTAACATTTCCCCCTCCATCCAGTTTTGATGTTAAGCTAAGCTAAAGCTCTCATGGCTCCCGCCTCACGTCGACACGAAAACATCATAGTGGTAGTTATCATCTGATAGAAATCTTGGCAAGAAACCAAGAAAAGAATAATTTCCAGGATGTCAAGCTATTCAATAAAAAAATTGTGTGCAGAATTAGCGATCAACACTCTGTCCCGTAGTCCCGTATAAGTGACACAGATGTCATGCTGTCATTGCATCACATCCTTACCACCTTCCCACCTTGCACCCCTTTAGGTGAAAACATGACAGTTCTAAACACGGCTGATTGGCTGTTGGGCTGCAGCAGCCCGCCCCCTGCCCCAGGCTCCAAGGATTATGGTACAGAGGTGCATGTGTGTGAATCCAAGACCTCAAAGTTTTATAGTTTGACCTTAAATTCAAAAGGAATAGATTTACAGATTCACCCCCAACCCGGTGTTGCCTTTTTGTGTTAGAATTGCAGTGACTTTCATTTGCCTTCTGCTCTTTGGGTCCCATTGTGAATTTGTCATAGTGTGTGTGGAGTTGTTACCTATTAGCAGCCTTGCGGAGAGCCCACCTGAAAACGTTATTCAAGAAAGGTTGGGGAATTTGAATGAAAAGCAAATATCAAGGGTCAACTTGCATGACCTCACCTTAAAAAACCCTTTAATGTCCTCGCCTAGAAAAAAAAATTATATAATATGTATTCCTTTGTATATTTTATTTCTTTGGGCCACCTACTAATATAATATCTTTACAGATGGTAAGAATTCATAAATTATTTATTGATCAACTTTTGTATTTGATGGCCCCTTTTTAGATGAGATTAGCTAAACCTTTCGGGGAAATTATGTTTTTAGAAAACTATTTTGCACCTATTAGACTTTTTGTTGGTTGTATCAAGTTACAAAATTCAGTAAAGTAAGTCCTCACATGCTTTAATATGCCAGAAAATTCTACTTATTGAATATGACTTCCTCATTAGCCATGCTTAATGTGTCCTCCTCTGTGACCCGCGGTGTCCCCCAGGGCTCCTTCACTGGCCCCTTACTCTTTAGCTTATACACGCTTCACGGGGTCACGTTATAAACCAGTCCAGTCAGATTTTTCACTAAGAAATAGTGACTGTAATTGTGCTCAACCAAACAGTGAGCAGGACATTAAAGGGTTTTAATCAGCAACCAAAAATCGTGACCTATAAAAAAACAAAGTGGAATGAAACCTTCTTATCATGGTGGCAATTCATTATTAAAAAAAAAGAGAGGTCTAGGAGCTTATAGTAGCAACCCTGCACACAGCGTTTGCTCCCATAATGGAAGTGCATGGTAATGCCCTGCTTTTTTCTTTTTTTGTGTGTGTGTGTGTGTGTGTCAGTGTATGATCCACGTCTTTGCTGGCCTCCCCAAACACTGACCTTTTCCATCTCCCTTAAGTGAAATCAGAGCCTCTGAACAACAGTGACACAGTCACAACGACAGGCGACACCGTGCTGGACACATACACAGGCTCAGGTAAGAGACACAGCTCTCTGAAATGCACTCAGGCAAAATTTTCACATCCTAAGCGGAAAAAAACTTAATTCTCCTGTCTGTGCACTAGTCAGCTTAGAGACTCACAAACACCATCATCCATTTTGGCTCAGTGGTAAACCCACTGAAAACTTAAATCCCTAGAAGTATTGCCTGTCCTTGGATTGCGTCATCGAAGACTGGCAGATGGGTGAGAAAGAGGGAGAGACATTTTCACACTTTATTAGGACTCTTAAGAACACACCCAGTGATGCACAAAACCCTTAAGCAGCACAGAGTAAGGGTTTCAAAGCAGCGGGGTGTTCATCAGTATCAAACTCTGACATCTCAATGACCACAAACATACATTGTGTTTCACAGGGAGGCCCACTTTCAGGGTTTCACGGGTTACAGAGCCTTCTGACGGAGGAGAACTTGGCTCCTTGCCATCCAAAATGCTTCAAATTATGTTTACTGGAAGAACTCACACGAGGCCTTGAATTGTCCTGTTCAGGAGATGTTATGTTAGGAGTTAAAGAAAGCAGACCATTTGAGTTGACACCAGTCGTAACCCATTGTTGCCTTGTTGTACTGCTGTTTCAGTGATCACCAGCAGCGGCTACAGCCCCCGCTCAGCCCACCAGTACTCCCCTCCCCTCTACCCGTCAAAGTAAGGCATTCTATTTAGCGGACGCTACATTCCGTTTACCTTTGCAACATAGCTAAATTGCTCAATCATTACCTGATCTGTCTGGCTCGATCATTTTTGATTCCTCTCCTCCTTTCCAGACCCTACCCTCACATCCTCTCCACACCGGCGGCCCCTCCCATGCCGACGTACGCTGGTCAACCTCAGTTCAGTAGCATGCAGCAGTCAACTGTCTACACTGCTTATTCCCAGACAGGACAGCCGTACGGACTGTCCTCCTATGGTATAAATGAGCACACACCTAGAAGACATACACTACACTATTATTAAACTTTATTACAATTTTGTAATCCCTTGGGAAATGCTGAACCTCTGTGTAATAATATAAGAGAGGAGATTGTTGTTTTATGTGGTAATGAAAGGAAAACAGTACCAAATTCAAGTTTTTTAGCACTAAAAGGGCAAAAATCAGTATTAGATTACTTTTTCCTCAATTTTGATTGGCTGTGATTATTGGCTAATTAGCAAGCAAATAACACTTGTGGTCAGAAAGATATGAATTTTTAAATATATATATTTTTTAAATTATAGTTATAATAAATAACAATGATTGATCATAGTTAATAATAACTAGGTCTATGCTGTCTTGCCTGACAGTAAGGGTATATCCCCTAGAAGTCCCCAAACCCCTGTGTTGTACAAACACTCACCCATGATTGAACTGCTGAAATTGAAGTTAAGTTATGTCCATAGTATATTCTGAAAAAAAGGTCTACTTTGTGAATAAGATACACAAGACATATATCCTCCAGTCAATTCGTCTGCAACAAATTTTAACTTATTCTGACCAACAGGCAAGATTTAGGATGTTGTGTCCCAAAAACTCAGAGTTTGTTTGGTAAAAAGGTCCCCATAGTGAGCAAAATATGAATTATACGGGTAGTATATGATAAATAGAAGATTTATCTCCTTGGGTTGATTCATATGCAACAAATTTGGACTAAATTGGACCAATTGTTGAGAATTTATTGCTGAAAACTTATGGAGATAGAGCTCCCCCTAGTCCCTCCGTGTAAAATTTGAAAAAGATCCATGAAACCATTTTTGAGTTATCGCGAAGACACTTGTATATAATCTTCTGACAGTTGTTTTCCCTCCTTATCAAAGACCTCGGTGTGATGCTGCCTGGCATCAAAACAGAAAGTGGCCTGGCTCAGAGTCAGTCCCCTCTACAGACAGGCCTCAGCTACAGCCCCGGCTTCACCACGCCACAACCCGGACAGACTGCATACTCGCCCTATCAGATGCCAGGTCAGTCAAATATCCACCGGATTTCATGTAACTGCTGAAAACAACAAAGATTAACTTATGTGCTATGAAACTGCATGAAGTTAAAAATGTTTGCCTTTATTTTTTCTCTTTGTTCTAATTCCTCCTCTTCTTTTGCGTCACAAGGTTCCAGTTTCACTCCTTCCTCGGGTCTCTATGCCACCAACAACTCAGTGTCCAACCCCGCCAACTACACTGCCACACAGCAGGTTCCTCCATTTCATATATCTAATGTGTAATGGTACTATGTCCTTAAGTTTAAACTTAGATTAGGAGATCCAGCATCAAAAGTGCCGCCCTTGATCAAAATGGTCAGATAAATGCCGCTGAGCTCATTATGGCGACTTAAACCAAAGATGAGGATTCTGCATGTAACAATTACGCTATCACAGCTGTTTCAAAAAATAAAAGCTCAACAGGGGCAAAAAAAGAAAGAAGTAGAGACAGAAGAAGATGTGCGGTTCGTTCTCAGTAGCACAATAGAGGTTACTCAGTAGCACAATAACTCTAACCCAAAAAAAGGCAAATAAGGGTCAAACCGTTTCCAAAAACTTGCTTTACCAAAAGGTTGAGCTAATTTTACTAAAATTGACTAAATTCCATGAATAATAACTTTTTTTACTGTTTAAAAATATGCTTGACCTAACAATTTGTCATTTTATGGTCAATTTAGAGTGTCTAAGATATGAAATGAATAAATGCTCCAAAGAAACAAAATACATATACATATAAAAAAAAAATTCCACTGATTTTGTTTGATTGGTTTTGTTTTGGCGTTTTTTGCATGTTCATTTAAGGTTTAAAGAGGGTTTAATGTCCCTCTATGTTAGATTTGGATGTTTAGAGGAGGAAAGTTAAGATTTGGCTCATATGAGTGTGCTAGGAAGAACTTGTGTGTGTGTAAGCCGGTCCTCGCATTGTGGGTCTTTATACCCGGTACTCACTAAGCATATTTACAGGAATGTGTGTGTGTGTGAAAAAAAAAGGGAGTATGAGTTTAAAAACAGAGAGCAAGAGACAGAAGGGCGACGTCCTTTGAGAATGTCCCTCTGTGTTTACGGTGTGTGACTGTACATGCTTTTATACGCACATTTCAGATGACGCATCATCCATGTGGGAATGCATGCGGACATTTATGTGGTGGTGCTTTACTTTATAAGGATTTGTAGAGATGGATGTAGTGACAGGTTTAGAGAGCAGCCTCATAAAAGCGTCTATCTCCACTGGGTTTGTAAAACACAGCAGCACACGGCTGTAATTGCTTTGGAGATATAAAATACAGATTTGACGGAATAAAAGAATTCAAAAATTGAAAGGGAACACTTGTAAAATCTGTCTTTCAAAGTCAGCTTTTACGTTTCCAGTTTGAAGGGAGACGTTACCATTTTCCTGTTGTTTTTTTTCCCTTTTTGTTCCATTTTCCCATCTGCTCGTTGCGCTGGGTGATCACTGTTCATGTCATTCTCTGCAGGAGTATCCCTCATATACCACGTTTGGCCAAAACCAGTATGCCCAGTATTATTCTGCATCCACGTATGGGACTTACATGACCTCCAACAGCGTGGATGGCACAGGCTCCACGGCAGCCTACCAGCTGCAAGATCCCGCCCCTGCAATGACAGGGCAGGCTGCAGAACTTCATCCAGGTCCGTCTCATGAAGAAACACACGAGTCAGAATGTAGCAGTCAAACTATGGGGCGCAGTATGTAAAGAAGCACATGCTGAATATAGCATCAACAAATTTTTGTCAACTTTTAACAAACTGTGTGAAATCTTCTAATTCAGTTTTATTTACAGCAATATTTATGAAGTTAGTCACATTGTTAGAAAATGTTAAATAAAATGTCTTATTATTAAATAAGCATATTAACATTATGTTTAAATGTAAATGTATATATTAAATCTAAAAGTAAATATTAAATCTAAATCAAAATTTTAAATCTAAATCAAAATATTAAATCTAAATCAAAATATTAAATCTAAATCAAAATTTTAAATCAAACTGTAAATGTTGTAGCTAGACGTTAAATATAAATACTAAATCTGAATGTTGAATCTAAGTATAAATGTTGGACTCATATTTACCTTCATAGGAAATATGCGTGTTAAATAAAATGTTTAAATGTTAAATATTAATGTAAACATGTCGAAATGCGTATTTTAAATGTTAAATCCAAATGTAGAATTTGAACCTAAATAAGTAGAACAAAACTAAATATTTGGCTAAAATGCAAATTAATATATTTAATATTTAGAAATTTTATTGAATGCATATTTCTTAGGATTATAAATATGACTAACCTCATAAATATTGCTGTTGCACATGTGATGAGAAAGTGACTTTAAAAATTTAACGCTGCTTTTTCAACGTTGTTCGAAGCTAAATGTGGCAAAAAGATGCTGTCAAAATCAGCATGTGCTGCTTTACAAACGGCGCCCCATATCAAAACCACCAGTATTTCACCGCAGCTCCAACATCATAAAATATGCAAACAAATGTCATATTCTTCACCGTTGGCTTGATACTGGCTTCAAAATCTTGTTTCCAGAAGAAGAAAAATACCACAGTTTGGGTAACTGAGTTCAAAGCTCTCTTTTAGCCATGATGAAGCACAGGAAAGTAATTTCAGACTGCAGCCATAGTAACTTGGCATCCTGCTAATTGGAGAATCAGAATTTGTTTACGTTTGCCGTGCAGACTTTGCTGTGAAGTTGTGTTAAATGTTGCACTTTAGTGGACGAGTCATTGAAAAGGGAGGAGAGAACACAAAAAAGGAGCGCTAAAGTGCGTCCATATGTATAGAAAAAGTATGACATTTATGTCTTTGATTTATCTTGGCTGTAACTCAGGGAGCCTGATTAAAGGGGCTTATCATTCTTCACGTCACTGGCAGTAACCTCCTTCTTCACTATTTCTTTTTCTTTTACATTTGGTGTTTGTTTTGTGTCTTTATCCACTCTCTTTCTCTCTCTCTCTCCCTCCCTCTCTCCCTCCCTCTCTCTCTCGCCCCCTGATTGAGATATAACAATATGAGAGTTGAATCTTAGAGTCTGGTTCTAGTTAACACGACAGTGGGAACATATGGCGGAGGGAGGGTGTGTGTGTGTGTGTGTGCGCCTGCAGAATTTTGCATCTTTGCAAAAAAGCATTGGATTACTTAACCTCTCTTATTTATTGCACAGTTCCATCTTCCTCATCCTCTCTTAAATCTTTACGTTGCTTGTTATCGTGAATCAGTCAGAATATGAATGGTGCTTTTGTTTAGCTTCCTTGCTAGTCTCCGAGTTGATGCCAATTACCTTGAATTATTAAACCTGACAAGATGGCTTATTAAATCTGATGGCTTAAATCTGAGTTATTGGCTTTCCTGAAGTGGATGCAACTCCAGAACACCTGTGGGATCTGCTCAGGCCACAGCACAGCTCTCGCTTTCATGCAGCAAATGCAATGTTGTGATGGCCTGTGCAGTTTCAGACATTTATAAATGTTATAGGTTTAAAATCTTGAGCCCTGTCTGTGTTTGCATATAGTCTCAGGGGACTTCGATACAGTTCAGAGCCCCTCTACACCCATCAAAGAGCTGGACGACCGAGCATGCCGAAGTGGGGGGTCCAAGTCCCGGGGCAGGGGCCGCAAGAACAATCCGTCCCCTCCCCCTGATAGTGACCTGGAGGTAAGAGCCCAGAAACCAACCACTGACGGAGCACGAAATTCATCTCACCGTCAGATTCAGCTTTAAAGCACACATGAGATAAAATGACTTAATGTGCCATTTCTAAAGTCAACCTTTTTTCTACTCTAGAGGGTGTTTGTGTGGGACCTGGACGAGACTATCATCGTCTTCCATTCTCTACTCACGGGCTCTTATGCACAGAAATACGGCAAGGTGAGACCGTCGCCCTGCATCACTGGCCGTTTGTTACTCTTATGTAAATTCTTTCCGCCACTCTACATTATTTTCATTTCTCTCCACCCAAATTCCAGCTGGGACACACCTCTGATTTTGGTATATCCCCGAAAAAGTCCCTAAACTCGTGCCGACTTTTTGGGGATATAATGCAATCATCTGTTTCTTTTTTTTAAATGATTCCAACTGGTATTGAACTCCATTTTTTAATTTTTGGTTTGTATGTATTGTATACGGTGTTTGTGTCTGGATGGTTGCCGCTGGTAACTGGCAGAAAAAAACAGGTCCAGAATTTAAAAGTTAGTCGCACTGGTGACCAATTTAGTCGCCACCTGGATCGCTGTATCAAGGCCTACATTCATTTTTCTGCCCTTAATGCTCATCCTTCTCAGACCATACAACCTAGCCTTCACTCCCAAAAAACATCGATGAGTCTTTGGAGCCCATGACCCTGTTGGTGGTTCACCAGTTGTTCTTCCTTAGACTGCTTTGGTAGGCACTAACCGCTTTAGAGCAAGGAACACCCAACAAGTCCTTCAGTTCTGGAGAGAGTCTGAACCTGTAGTCTATCTGTCAGAATTTGGCCATCGATCAGATTCTTATGCTTGTCCACTTTTCAAGGTTCCAACAAATCAAACTCCATGACAAAATGTAGGCTTGCTGCCCAAAATGTGCCTCACACTGCTGGGTTCCATAGTAACGAGATCACCCATATTATTCTGACTTCACTTGTCAGTGTTATGGCAATGTTGTGACTCGTTTGTTCTCCCTCTTTTTCATATAGCATTTACACTTTAACTCTGTTAACATGATTATTATGCCCACT
Organism: Lophius americanus; assembly: GCA_037951165.1. Taxonomy (NCBI): domain Eukaryota; kingdom Metazoa; phylum Chordata; class Actinopteri; order Lophiiformes; family Lophiidae; genus Lophius; species Lophius americanus. The sequence continues at coordinate 78,972 of JBBDHG010000171.1, forward strand.
ACAGACATCGTGAGTAGACAAACCTATAAATAGGTAACGTCTGTCCGGTGCATTCTACCTGTTATTACGTCATGTTTCACAAAACATAACACACACAATATTCAAGTTCTGAATATTGTCTTTTGCTATATAGGAACATTTATTGTTTTTATTTTTGTCATTTCCATGGTTACAAAGTGAATTTACGCTAATTTTGCGAGTTGCATTTTTACTCGACGAGGTTTCCTGGGGCATCTCTCAAAAATAGCCCAATATTTTTTTCCATCACATCTTAATTCTAAACGTTATTGCAACTAATAGGGCCAACTTCAATAGCTTTTTATAACTGTCTTTCTCCAGGAAAGTGCAGCGAGTTCTGAGTATATGACGCTTGTCTAAATAGTTCTTGGCTCTGATTTGGGTTTATATGGGGCCAAAGTTACAGATTTTTATGAATTGATGTTGTTTCCTGTGGGTGCAGGGGGAGCCACCCGCCACCAGTCCAGTCTGGTATTCTTGTGTGGCAGTCTAACAAAAGCTGGCACTGAACACGTTCTTTCTGCAACCATGGCAGGTGACCCTGAGTATTTTAGGCTAGTTTTAATAGTTCTTGGCTCTGATCTGGGATTATGATATGTAGCCAAAGCTATATTTTTTTATTGAGTTGTGTTGTTTCCTGTGGGTGCAGGGCTGGCCACCAGCCACCAGTCCACTCTGATATTCTTGTTTGGCAGTTAAAAAAATACTGGCACGCACACACACACACACATACACACACCATTTGTTGCCAGGAGCTCAGGCGTTTTACAGGTAGGGTCTGTGGACAATGATGTACTATACGGCATGTTCAAAACAGTCTGCAAGGATCCTGATGAGAGTTCGTAAACACGAACACATCAACCCCGTTCTTCATTCTCTTCATTGGCTTCCCATCTCCATCAGGATTGATTATAAGATCTCTCTCCTCACTCACCAGTGTATCCATGGTAACGCACCCCCCTACCTGAAAGAACTACTCACCCCACTAACCTCAACACCATCCCTCCGTTCTACCCACTCACACCGCCTCCTCCTACCCAGGACTAAGCTCAGCCCCATGGGTGATTGGGCCTTCTGTTCTGCTGCCCCTCGTCTGTGGAATGCCCTCCCTGACCATCTGAGGGCTCCACAGACGACTGACACATTTAAAAAAGGACTTAAAACTTTCCTTTTTAGCAGAACCTATAACTTTAATTAACATTGCTGCTTTTTGGTCATGTTTTTATATAGTTATTATTTTATTTTTTAATGATGCTTTTATCTGCTTTTACTTTGTAGCACTTTGAGATTTGATCCAAATGTAAAATGCGTTATAAATTAAACGTATTATTATTTTTATTATTACTTTGTTGCTCTGCTATTGTGGAATTTGATGTTTTTGCTTTGATGTTTAATGAATACAATAAAGCCCCTGTGGAGCTGGAACAGCTCTGAGAACTGACATAGTGCTCAGCTCAGCTTGGTTTGCATTGTTTGCAGATTAAGTCAGTAAAACGTCAGCACCTTTTCGAGGTTCAAAGGTGCTTCACAAAGAGATAGAAGACGATGTGCTTCATCAAAATAAGAAATCATAACGAGTAGGAGAGTAACGATCCATATCGGTTTGTTGAGTAACGATCTAATCGAATCGATGGAAGGTCAAAATACCGATATATATCATCTTTTTTTAATATACGCCCATATTTTTTTTAATAACCACTGGTGCACACCTGCAGTGTTTCCCACCAAAAGCTCCCCTCCTATCAGCATGCAGACCTGTGGACCAATGGGAACAGCCCAATGCTGCAGTTTAATGTTGTCCTTTTAATCTGTTCTCCCTGGACGTTAGCGTTCACTTTGGCAGATAACCCATTCCTCTGATGAGAGATAAAAGCTTCCAGGTTCAGTCGGAATGTTTACTGACTCACCACGATGCGGAAAAATGATTAGCAGGTGGTCCGTTAGCTTAATACCAACATAAAGTGGGAATTGCCATATAAATGCTAACTAACTATGATTAGCAGGTAGTCCGTTAGCTTAATACCAACATAAAGTGGGAATTGCCATATAAATGCTAACTTAATTAGCATATATCTATATAGATCTATCTATATATATTTATATATATAGAAAAACTGTTTCATTGGAAAATCAAAGACCTAAAACAGAACAATTGTCTTTCTCCAGCATTCTCAATAATAAATAAACCTTTTTTTTTTTTAAAAAGGAGCGTGTAAAGAAATCCTGAATATCAATAATGTCACATTTCTCAGCTTGTGTAGAGAAAGTTTTCTTCTGGCTCGCCGTCAAAAAATGAACGAGATGCTCAAATTAGCGATCTTAGCACGTGAACACGTGCTAACAAGTGTCGTGTCTGTGTTCATGGGTCCGCGTAAACTCGCCTAGGATCATAGTGAGAAATAAATAAGCGTGTTTGTCACAATACTTCTTCACCTCATTTGCTGCTACTGACCTCAAGACGTCTAGTGACAGCTGTTTCTGTTCACACCTCACCTAAAATGGTGTTTACACTGTTGACATGGCAACCGCGATACACAAGTAACCCTCTCTTGCGGCCTTTGAGAAACTCTACATGATGTTCCACTTTTTAACCACGACACACGTTTCTCTCTCACACAGACGCACACTTGTCACACTCCTCCTTTCTCAGGACAGGAGTTATTATAAACAGGGATAATTGTCCTGAAGTGTTCCAGCGCGCAAATCATAACAGCGGAGACGGAGAGTGGAATTGTTCTGGGTTATATTCTGTGCGGGCCAAGGTGATATTTGCAGTTCTCCGTAACTGATTGGACTTGTCCGGCGAAAAAAATTGCAAAAAGAAAAAGGGGGAAAAAAAGCCACCTCAGCCTTTCTGGAGCCTGAAACGAGGCCAAATTCAACGGTTCAGAAGGAATGTCCACATTTTCACTGCATGTATTTCAACACACACACACACACACACACACACACACACACACACACACACACACACACACACTGTTAGCCTGCATCGCTCCTTTGGCCGTCCACCAACGTAATCATTACCTGAGAGACAATCTCAAGTGTCTATGGCCTCCTTGATTGACATAACAGACAGAAAAGACATGCAAGCAAAATTGTGTGATCGTTATTAGCCGCTGTTTGGTTTGGGAAAGCTCTACACTCCACATCGTCTTAATGAACCCCTCCCTCTATGGTTTTTGGGAATGTTGTCTCTCTCTCTCTCTCTCTCTCTCTCTGACTGGTGGGTATCTCTGCCCTGCTTCAGCTGTGGGCGGAGGCTCTGGGTGAGATTTTCTCCCTTCCTTTCTTTGTATTTGGACCTAAATATACAAAGAGAAAAAGGTCGACATTGGTTATGAACAATTTCATCTTTGCCTGTGCCAATCTGGCTATATGGGAGAGCAGAAAGAACCCCAGCCTTCAACCTCTGCCCCGTTTTCGATTGCGGTCCGATTGAGAGTGGAACACACATTCCATGGATTTACTAACAACATGGCCGCCTTCACAGCAGAATGGGCGATCAGAAATATCCTGTGCTCTCCGGAAAGGGATAAATCTCTGGTTCTGAACTTTTACTCATTCTATTGTCTCATTCTATTGTCTCTCTCTCCTCTGTCTGTCTCTCTCTCCTCTGTCTGTCTCTCTCTCTCTCTCTGTCTGTCTCTGTCTTTCCTCTGTCTGTCTCTCTCTCTCCTCTGTCTGTCTCTGTCTCTCTCTCCTCTGTCTCTCTCTCTGTCTGCCTCTGTCTCTCCTCTGTCTGTTTCTCTCTCTCTGTCTCTCTCTCCTCTGTCTGTTTCTCTCTCTCTCTGTCTGTCTCTCCTCTGTCTGTCTCTTTGTCTCTCTCTCTGTCTCTCCTCTGTCTGTCTGTCTCTCTCTCTGTCTCTCCTCTGTCTGTCTCTCTGCCTCTCTCTCCTCTGTCTGTCTGTCTCTCTGTCTCTCCTCTGTCTGTCTCTCTGTCTCTCTGTCTCTCTCTCCTCTGTCTCTCTCTCTCTCTCTCTCGGTACCTTGCACATTCACTTACACTCTCCTTCCTGTTGGTTCCTTTCTATTCTGGTCATCCGTCTGCGTCAGCGAATCAGCAAGCTGTCGTCCATCGCTGACCTATCACAGATGATAGTTTTTGCAGCTGAGCCTTGGCCTGGCAGCGTGCACACACACACACACACACACGCACACACACACCAGTAACATACCACACACACACACACACACACACCACAGCATATCCCTCTGAGCGCAGTTACTCAATGCAACACACACATGAAGACTCCGACGTTTCCAAGCCTTGAGCCATCAGGAATGTTGATGGGACAGAGCAAGTGCAACCCGTCTGTCAGCATCTGGCGTGATGAGTGGACCGTACCAACCTGTCACATGGGGGCGGGGGGGTGCTGGGCATGGGATTGTGTCAAACCTTTTTGGGATAGGCGGAATGCGTGGGAGAGAGTAAAGGAAGCTATTTTTATCGCGTCGATGTCATGACGATGGCAGTGATGTAATGCTCTTCTCTTTGATCAGGACCCCCCCATGGCAGTAACGCTGGGCCTGAGGATGGAGGAGATGATCTTCAACCTGGCCGACTCCCATTTATTCTTTAACGACCTGGAGGTGAGACACAGATATCAGACAGACACACGGATGCAAACATTCTGTCCACCTCCAACTGTTGGAGGAACATTTTTAAGTTCGTTTGTCATTCAGTTAAATACTGCTGCTGCCCTCTAGTGGTCGACGACTCTGCTGCTACTAAATGTCCCTCTTCAGACAAAAATGTCATGTTCCAAATGTTTTCTGCCTTAATCCTCGCTTTTATGTTTCTCTACTAGATCTTATCTCTCTGGTGTCATTTGTGACTTAACTCTGTCACGTCTAAGTTGTATATTCTATTTGGTCTTGTTTTTATTGGTTGACTATTTTTTTATGGATTTCTCTTTTATCTTTGTGAAGCATTTTGTGAAATTATTACTGTGGAAAATAATGTACAATGTTTTAGTATTTTTATCATTATCTTTTTATTAGTATCATTAATGTTATTATTTTTTTTAAATTATTATCATTGTTATTTTTTTATTATTATTATTATCATCTTTTTTATTATTATCATTATTATTATTATATTATCATTATCTTTATTTTTATCATTAATGTTATTATTACTATTATTATCATCTTTTTTATTATTATCATTACTGTTATTATTATAAATATTATCATTATCTTTTTTATTATTATCATTATTGTTATTTGTTATTATTATTATTATCTCTCTAGTATTTGTGTTTCTTCTTAGTTTTTCATACTTCATATATATATAGTAAATGCAAGTATATGTATATATGCGTTTATATATATTTGTATTTGACCTTGTGTGTGTGTGTGTGTGTGTGTGTGTGTGTGTGTGGGTGTGTGTGTGTGTGTGCAGGAGTGTGATCAGGTACACATCGATGACGTATCGTCAGACGATAACGGCCAGGACTTAAGGTGAGATTCTAACACTTGTTGACGTTTTTGACGTATCGTTTGTTTTTCCCGGCTAATAAATGATAAAATGACGACCGGGAAAAAAACGTAAATCTTCCTCTATCACAATCGCCCCGTGTCTCGTTTTCATTCATCGGATCCTTACGTGCATCCGTGTGTTTTTGACGCACTGATTAACACAAGTACATATTTGATCGTTTTTCTTTTGACAGAGCAGATTTTGCAAATAAAACATATCATTATTATTGACAGTACTTACAGTTTTGCAACTGATGGCTTCCATGCAGCTGCGACCAGCGCCAACCTCTGCCTGGCCACGGGTGTCCGCGGCGGCGTGGACTGGATGAGGAAACTGGCCTTCCGCTACCGACGGGTCAAAGAGTTGTATGGCACTTACAAAAACAATGTGGGGGGTAAGCCCAACCGACGGGGGGTCCGCTGCACAGAGGGGGCCGCGTTGTGGAGTCCAAGCTGTAAATTCTCATCCGGTTGAAATTTAGGATGAATACGAAAATATTCTTGCAATTCTTATTCATGTTTTCTTTCTACGATGTTCATTTTTTCCCTGGGACTGAATGTCACTGCATCAATTTTACAGAATAATGAAGAAAAAAATTTTAAATTTTAGCTGCAATTTTTCTGAGTGAGGTATATATTTACTTAGATATGTCACAATTGCATTATTTTTGTAAGAGTTTATTCTGACAATAAAGTCAGAACCCTGACAATAAAGTCAGAACTCTGAGAATAAAGTCAGAATTCTGAGTTTAAAGTCAGAACTCTGAGAATAAAGTCAGAATTCTGAGTTTAAAGTCAGAACCCTGAGAATAAAGTCAGAATTCTGAGATTAAAACTCAAACGTAAATCTTGAATCAGGATCCGTGATGAACTCTCGTTACCGTTCCCGCTCTTCGGGCCCGTTTTGCCGCCTGATGCTCTTGAGGGTCTAAGAAAATCTCTGCCGTGTTTCAGGTCTTCTGGGTCCGGCTAAGAGAGACGCCTGGCTGCAGCTCAGAGCGGAGGTGGAGGGTCTGACCGACTCCTGGCTGACCCACGCGCTCAAGTCTCTGTCCATCATCAGCTCCAGGTGCCACTCCTTCATAATCACTCCCAGCGTCCTCGTCTGCCTCTTCCTCCTGGTCTCATGAAGTCTTTCTCCAGTCATTCACTCATTCATCAGATCACCTCACTCAGTTTCAGCATCACGTTTGCCATTAAAGGGCCGGTGTTTCTAATCTTCATCTTACCGTACAGCTGCCTCTGCTTAGTTATTATAACCTAAATCCCACGAATGTATGATATTAGGAATCTGCTATCATTATTCATCCATCAGGGATGATCAAGTGAATAATTTTATTTATTCTCTTAAATCATTTCACAAATACTATCAAGCATTAATTTATTATTACATGAACTTTGTTTGCTTTTTTTGTATTTTCTTTTTGCACCAGTTCAACCGAGCCAGAACTCTCGCCGCACGCTGCAGCTGCGCCGACGCTAGTTAACTCCTCCCACTTTTTCCAGGGTCATTTCATATTACCCCTCCTCCCCTGTCGTCCTTCATCAATCGCCCTCCCTCTGCATCAACTTTTCTTTTCTTGGACATTTTCTTACTTTACATACTTGTTTGGTTGATGCTGACATGCTAACAAAAATTGAGATGCATTGTGGGACATGTAGTTTATGGGCACTCAGCTTCTGTAAAGTGTTGAGAAGTGTGTTAAAAAAAATTATATTTTTTTGCAAGCTCGCGGGCCAAATGAATAAAACCAGGTCTCAGGCCCAATCTGGCCCAATCTGGCCCGCGGGCCTCGGGTTTGACTCGTGTGCCCTCAGGTGATAACGTTGGCCCCTTCATCTGTGTCTTCTTCAGGAGTAACTGTGTAAACGTGTTGGTGACCACAACGCAGCTCATACCAGCGCTGGCGAAAGTTCTCTTATATAGCCTGGGATCCGTTTTTCCTATCGAGAATATTTACAGTGCAACAAAAATAGGTAAGAAACACACACACACACACACACACCTTCACACACACACACATTCCATCCATCCCAACGAGTAACCCAATATAAGAAATAATATCGTGGCGAATGGAAGTCAATGAGTAGAGATCGGTTTATTGATTTATTTATTTGATGTTTCTTCCTCGCCTCTGTGTGTCGCTGATTTCCTCTTATGATGTCGAACTTGTTGCGTGTCGAAGTGTGTGTGTGTGTGTGTGTGTGTGTGTGTGTGTGTGTATCACTATGAAATGAAAAAAGATCCATTTGCCTACGCTTTGACCACATAAACACACACTCACCTTGACCTGGAGCCTCAGATGGAGTTAAATCCAGTAATAACATAGTAGTTACAGACTTTTCCATTAGCTAAGAAACGATAAAACATTTCCAGCTAACCGCTTCCCAACTGTTTCAAGTTCTGGGACTTGTTTTGATCTTGGATGCAGCATTGCGTTTACCCCCGGGGGAACTTTGGTGAACTGTAGGTGGTGCCTAATGTATATTTTTTTTAAAGTAAGTTTGAGATATTAGTCACGCACGGAAATATAATACATTCGCATTTTTCCCTGTTTTTTGGATTGGAGCTACTTTTACAACCAAAAAGTGTTTTGTTGGCTGTAAAAATCCTTCAAACGGGCTTCATTGTAGAAACGAGTTTGAGAAGCTTCCCTCTTTAGCTCACTCTGAACCCTGAAGGATCCGACAGGATCCAGATGCCCATAAACTGAATGGACCGACATGGTGTCTCAAAGTCCGACTGTCCGGCCAAAAACCCGAACGGAGGGCCCCCCTTAACGTAATGCAGGAAATAAAATAACCGGGTTTAGTTTGTTTGGGGAGACGTACATTCGGGAAACTGTACGTGTGTGTGTGTGTGTGTGCGTGTGTGTGTGTGCGTGAGCTTATGTTACACCCGGTGCCTCGATCCACCTGGACATAATGAGGATGCGGCGTGTGGGTGCCTCCTCTCCTTGTCTCCTCTCCTTCACCTCACCCAGCCCCGCGTCTTCATGTGTCTCAAAAATAAAAATAAAAACCTGTGAAAGCCCGTCTCTTATGTCTCCAGGCAAAGAAAGCTGTTTTGAGCGTATAGTCTCCCGCTTTGGCACTAACATTACGTATGTTGTGATTGGAGATGGGAAGGATGAAGAGCATGCGGCCAGCCAGGTAAACAAACGACTTCTGAACTCTGACCCCTCTGACCTTGTGTACCTTCCTTCCTCCCCCTTGTTCATTTGTTTTTTGCAGGAAAAGAGAGTTGCTTTGAGCGCATAATGCAAAGGTTTGGCAGGAAAGTAGTGTATGTTGTAATTGGGGACGGTGTGGAAGAGGAACAGGCGGCCAAAAAGGTAATGGAGCCACGCCCTCGCCCTGAGCCTGCCTTCTCCTCCGTGTGAGCTCTATGTGGACGACGGCTGCCTTTCTTTGCTCTAGAGGTTTTGTGTGGGTTGAAGACTTTATCCCGTTCTTGCTGTTGCTTTGTTTTCCTCTGTCGTCGAGGGAACGCCAGAGAGTCTCCGTTGCGAGCGTCGAGACTGAAAGATTGGGATCGAGGCTTAGCGATGGTGGAGATTTTGCGCCGTCTTTGGAAAGTTCAATATAGAACATTTATGTTTGTCAGAACTCAATAAAAGGAAATAAATGGTGACCCGGCTCTTTGTTCGGACCGGTAGTCCTTGCCGTTTATCCTGTGGTGTGTGTGGATGAGTATGGCAATATATCGCTCATGTCATCGGTACAACTATGTTCTCCAAAAGCGTCCGTATGAATCCAATCTCTTCTCCAGCTCTGGGTTTCATTTTTACTGCTGACTGCTGGGATCGTGAAATGAATTCTTTACGGGAAAATGTGCAGATTTGCTTCCTTGCTGAGAGTTAGATGAGACCACTGACATCACGCTCATGTCCGACTGTCAAACTTAAGGCATAAAGCAGCCAGTTAGCTTAGCAATAGTTAGCCATGTCTGTAGCATTCGTTTTAAATTTCTGATTATGTCACATTGTGTTTAACTTAACACCAAAACCGGAGAACAAAAATTTGGATTTGGGGCATTCTGCCAGCAGAAATAAATCAGTCTCCCTGGTAACTTTATAGTGAAAACAAGAGACAGTTAGCTTAGCTTAGCATTAAGTCTTGAACCTTAAAAATGCTACAAATTATTACACAGGCGTATATATTTTATATGTACGCCTTATATATTTTTATTCACAGTAAACGTCGAGACATAATGTGTTTTTAAGTTCTAAAGATAGATTTTTACACCCTTTTATTCAAGTTTCTCACCAAATACTTAATTTTACATTTATGTTACATTTGTACACATCTTGATGATGTCATGATTACAATCATGACAGCATGATTACAATCATGCTTCGCAAGAAACTGGTTGTGATTGATTAGACATTGAACGCATCATGCACTCATCAGCAAAGTGCTGCTAACGGCTACGTTAGCGGTAATTATCAAACGTTTGTTTGATTATGTTAAAAGTGTGAACAACAAATCAAATCAATAACATATTAAAAGTCAATAAACCCTTTCTAGCACTAAAATAAGAATAAAATAACCCCCCGTGCCACACGAACATAGCCGCTATATGTGAAGCTAAGCTAACGGCTGTGACCCGCACCAATCATCTCATCTGAATCAATTAACGTGACCGAAGCAGATAAGCACATTTCCAGACTTCTGAACTCTTCCTTTAAGCCTCGGGATTGCATGGATTTCGGTTGCAGTGGGTTTTTTTTCTTTTTTTTTGCCAAGCGAGCAGCTACAAGCGACTGTAGTGCAGCTTGCATGACTGTAGGTGGCGGTGTGCAGCAGTTTTACGGCGCCGGCGGGTTTAACCGTGTTTGTGTTCACTCTGCAGCACAACATGCCTTTCTGGAGGATATCCAGTCACTCGGACCTGCTGGCTCTTCACCAAGCACTGGAGTTTGAGTACCTGTAACTATTGAAGAGAACTGGACTGCCAGGTTAACACGGACATGGTCAGCCAGGCACCTCCCCCCCAACCCCTGCCTCCCCCATCGCCCTCCTCCTCCCTCCCCCGTCTTTTGTATAACTATTTAAGAACAAACAATACACTGCGACTGTTTTTTGTGAATTTCTTTTTTGGGTTTTTTTTTTTCTTTCTTCTTTTTTTGAACATCTGGATTTAATGGTCTTAAACGGGGAAGAAGGTGAAAAGATGCAAAAGAACACAGCGGGAGATAAACGACGACACGAATAAGCAGCATCAACCAGCCCCTCGTGGGCCTGATGCTGGAAATGGACCCCTGTGGAAAAAAAAAAACCCCGTCTACTGTCCTTGCAGCTGTAGCGGACCGAAGGCGCTGTGAAGGCTACAGACCTCCTTCGGCCCGGGAGGGCGTTTGATGGATCCGGATCAAACCAGACTTGTATCAGGCCTGTTGTGGGTCACCCGGATTAAATCTTCAAACCGTTTGAGGGCTTCTCTGTACAGGCAGCGACCCGCGTGTGGAAATATCAGCTGCTGGTTTTTTTTGTTTTTTTAAAAACAAGGTTTTACTCCTGGTGGTATAATAATCACAATGCAACTCGCAAATCTGTGGTAGAAACTTGTGTAAATTATTTACGATAAAAGGTTAGTGAATGTTTGTGTCAAGGAATGAAATTGAAACATTTGGGGCTGTTTTTGTTTTTTTTTGTCATTTCTTTCGTGGGGGGGTTGGATCTAAGTCATGATGTGTTGTGCCTTACTGTGCTTGAATGTTTTCTTTATTCACAAATGTCTATGTATGTAGATACAGTATAAAGGAGAAACCTATTCAAATTCAACTCTGCATCTTGTCCTCCCTCTTGAATTTGTAATTCATTGAACCGTCAGGTCATCCACAATAAACGCTACTACAGATATTTGAAAATACTCACGTTTGTCTTTTCAACGGGAAACGTGTTTCTACGGAAGGTAATCATTATCGGGTTTTTATGAACTGCATTCGGTGAGGAAACGTTTGCTGGGAGCCGGAATTTAAAGATGGAATCCACGTTTAGGGCTGAACAGAACTCCAAACTGGCCATTTATGATCGGAGGTTTTATTTTAACCTTTTAATAGACTTCTGAACAAACCGACGGAATAGAAAATACTCTGAATTCAAACTAGATCAGAACAACTAATAGTTATGTCTCCCTCTCTATCAGCGCAGTTTCAATGAATCATTTCTGGTGTTATCAAAGATTCAGAAAACTATTAAGTTAGAAATGACATCTAAAATCAATCGGTTTAAAGATCTTACTTTGGAAACTATTTAATAATAAATTGGACTTTTATACAAAATACTTGAAGTTTAAGGAGTACTCTGGTTAAAACCAGGAAATTAGAGGGACAACATTTAAGAAGAAGCTTAAAACAAACATTTATACCTTGAATCGTTACCATTTGTAATTTTTGGGGGGATGAAATGTTGATAAATTAATTAAGTTCACTGAGGAGCTTCATAGGAATAACTATAACTTTTTTTCTGGCATGACAGCGAAGGGCTTCGGCACTGATCATCCCTCAACCCAAGCAGAGATCCGATAATGCCTTGGTTCTCTGAAGGACAGTAAATCCACTGGGACAGCTGAAATGGGCTTACATTAAAGAATCCGAGTGAGGCGTAAAGGAAACACTTCAGACGGCAGTTTTTCCACTTTTTATTGACAATTTTATTTCTTGCCTTTGAAGTATTCTTCGATCACGTCCTTGGCCTGAGACTCCTTGCCGTAATCCTGCAGAATGAACGGAGCGATAGTTTGAATGTGTTTGTTTAATGTGAACCTGGCTAACAGGAAATAATAAAAACATTTGTTAAAGTTAAAACAATCAAAATCGCGATACATTTTTAGTAGCCAATAAATAATAAAATCTGATAATAGGAAAAGTTATAAGCTTTCTTCTAAAGTCATTACAGTTTGTAGCCATTCTTAGGGACCCCAGACACCACAGGCAGACGTCGGGGCTCGTACCCTGGCCCTCATTTAGCCAAAATTGATCATAACCAGCTGCACAACACGAGGTAAATGCACCTGCACTTGTTTGGCACATCTAGTAAAGTCTTAAAGCTGCTAATGCCCGAATCCCTGCATGGATTCGACGCAAAACTTCAGCATGTCATCTCCCGCCTTTCACAGACAACGCTTCAGAAGAGCTTCGCTTACTTTGACCACGACACAGCTGCAGCCCACCACCTTGCGGGGTTTGCCCTCGCGGTCGATCTTGCACAGACCAACCCACTCGCCGAGCTTCTTGTTGTCATCGACCTGAAATGAAGTCAAACAGGGTTTGTTTTTTATCTCGCTAAAGCCTGTTTAATTATGTGAAACGTTCCAGCGTGATCATCATCATCATCATACATTAAAAAAAAAGAAGCTATGGGAACAAATGGGAACAAATTTCTAGCACAATTTTAACGTTTAAGATCTACTGTATGAAAAACCATCTCAGGATTATTTACTGTGAACTAGTTCCACGCTGATGTTTCTGCTACAGAACTTATTCTCTTTAGAGTGTGTAAAAGACAAATCAAGAATCTGACAGGAAGTTACAGATGTGCCAGCAGGATTCCATCTTCATGTTAAACAAACAAATGTTCACTGATGATAGCAATCAAATTCTAAACCCTGTTTACGCTGCAACAATTCATTTTTCGTGTGGCGTCATTAGTAAGAAAATTAACGCAGATCTGTGAGAAGTCATGAATTTCAGCCGGACGATGCAAAAGGTGTGCATTTATACTACCTTGTCATTCGCTCATTTCATGTAATTCAAACAGAAATGTGCGTGACATGAAATGTCAACAATGACAGACAATGTTGTGAGACACAGGAGCAGAAACTCTCCGGACATCTTTAAGTGGAGGTTGATCTTTACGGTTCAAGAGGACACCCAGATGGATGGATAATGGATAATTTGACATGTTTTGGGTTTTTTTTTTTAAAGACACATCTTAACATCGACAAACCGTCAGCGATACAGCAGTAGATGACAGACTGACACCTATAACTCATCCATCAGTGCATGTTAGTTTCCTCCAGTGTCAAATGGGACTGTACCTTTATTAGGTTGATTTGATGCTCAGCACAGAGCGCCTCCACCAGCTTGACATACATGGGCTCGTCGCAGTTGGCTGCGAGGGCGCACAGGTGAGCTTGACGCCTGCAAAGACAACAACACTCGATTAACTCGGAACATATTTGTTATCATCAGCGATAAAAATGGACCAGTGGCTGTATTGAGGAGATAAAAGATTGAACGCACTTGTCCAGGGCCTTGGCAGCCTCCCGGATACCACGGGCGAGGCCATCGTGGATCAGTGCCGTCTTGAGCACTTCTGGGAGCGCCGTGTTGACATCCATGACACCTCCAGCAGCAACGCTACATGACAAATGGGTGCACAGGAAACACAAATGAAGACTTTGGCCAACAACAGGAGGATGAAGAGCTTATTCTGGTAGAGCTTCTAGCATGTCAGACGGGTGTTATCACCCATGGTGGAGTGAAGGGGTATCCGACAAAAGAATATAAGTCATCATTCAAATGCCAGAAAGCTCGCGTAGATTAAGGCGTCATTTAAATTAGGCTGCAGGTCTCACGTCAGCTGGTCATTCAGCGGGAGGACAATCCTAGCAGGACACCAGACGACAAAGGTGGGCACTATATTTTCTTTGAGCAGTGACATGTGCACAAACTTTATTCCTCTTATTGAATGTAAATCTGTATTTTTTTTACGTCTTCATTTCGCTTTCCAGTATGTTTGAGTAAACATGTGAATGTATCACATCGTCTATAAGATGTACTATTATATAGTGTCTTCATTTTTAGTCACCTTTAGGATACCTGTCTGTTGGAACTGCTTTAATGAATTAATTGCCCCTTAAGAGATTTATAATGTTTTTATCTGTCTTTTATCTTATAACCAGATCAAAACTGTTAGGATTTAATTGGAGTCGTCGGCAGACGAAGCCCAAAATATTATGTGATTCAAAAGGATCCAGATCTACGTTAGATTACTACGCAGTAAAACATTTTTTTTATTATTATCTTGTAGCACTTTGAGATTTGATCCAAATGTAAAGTACGTTATAAATTAACTGACTAATATTATTATAACATTGTGCCGGATCGCTATTGACTGTCCAAACCCGCACTAACCTGCGACTTGAGTAGTTTATTTACGCTCGTAGTTTAAGTCTTTACAGTTGGATATAACTTTTATCTGATGAAGGTTCTAGTCACAGTTCAAACATAAAGTTGGTTTTCTTATGTTATTTAAGACAACCCGGTCACCACTGTGGATTAGCAATGTTAGCATGATGCTTACCCTTCCTCGGCCATTGTTGGTTTTAAATGGATGCGGGACTTAAAACTTCTGCAATAAAGGAGAAAAAAGAAAGACTGGTTATCATTTGTCACAAAAAGTTCACTGTGGGGAGTTTTTAAACTAAGATGTTCGATTATTCCATTGGATTGTATCGACGGTGAAGAAAACGTACCAAAAGCCTCTTCGGGCAAGGGAGAAAGAGGACGTCATAAGCCCGCGACATCACTTTAATACTACTAGGACCCATTGGTTGAAAACAGCGGTGTCTGCTTTGCTGCCTGTAGCGGTCGGCATTTAAAGATTTTTAATTTTCTTATATCGTTAAAAAATGCCTGTAGATTTTCTTAATAACTTTGGTTTTGTTATTTTGTCTCTTGATTTTTTCTTTTGTTTGTCCGTTTGTCACTATTCACTGTTAAACGATGAAACAGATTGGAAAAATAAGTTTTATTATAAAGCCAAAATGATAAATCACTATTTGAGTCAGAGGGCGTTATAAACTTTACAGTGTTATCATAAAATAAGTTTTAATATTGTTTCTTATATATTAATATAAGTCAGTTATGTTTTATCATCTTATTCGTGTCGTAGGTCTATAGTCTGATCTCATTATTTGTGTATTATATATATATATATATATATATATATATATATATATATATATATATATATATATATATACTTAGAACTTTGAGATTTGATCCAAATGTAAAGTGCATTATAAATTAAATGTATTATTATTTATTATTATTATATATAACAATTTCATATATTATATAAATGAATTACTATATTGATATTTCTATAAAATTTTATTTCTATAAAATTTTATTTAAGCTATAACACTGTTTAACTATTATCATTATTTCGTTTTCACTGCCTCATATATAAAACAGTTCATACCAGGAAAATATTTGAATACTGTATGGTTTGATTATGTATTCAAATAATTTTTTTGTTGTTTGTTTGTTTGTTTTTCCCCTATTGGAATACATCTTAATTACTAGCCATACAGAAAATATTTTTAAAAAATAGTTTGATATCTGTTGATTTTCAAGATTTCAAGTTAATATATTTGGGAAACTTTTTTTTTTTTTTTTCCTACTTTTCACACTTAAAATATAAAATATGAACTAAAAAAAATGCAAGAATCAATAATCTTCAAAAATCCAAAATTCCTGAAATGAGCTACTGTGATAAAATTCGATTTGACCTAATTTAAGGACATGTTTGACAATAAGATAAATACTTTATTTATCCTCAGGGAAATGTATTATTATTATTATTATTATTATTATTATTAACAACCAGAATTGAAATCATTTAAAAAAAATTGATATACAAACTATTCAGACGGGCTGAAACTTTTGAATGCCATCACCCTTGGAAAAAACAACAACAACACTTTATTCTCTCAGTCAAAATAGCCTTTATTTGCATCGTTCATCAGATATGACTAAAACATTTATCATCACTGATACAAATGAAAAAAAGAAAAATACAGGAATATATTCTCAGTCCCAGTAATATAGGGGTTTGGATTTCTGTTTTAAGGTGTAAGAGGTATATTTATTTTAATCTCCCGCGGGTGGTCTCCTTTTAGAGCTTGAGAAAAGTGTTTAATTGTTCCTGCTCGACGGCGTTCTGAAAGGCTTCAAAGTCCTGAAAGAAATAAAGGATATCAGGGTTTTAGAGAAGATTCAGAAAAAAATAAAGAGAAAAACTGGTTTTATATACAGTTTTTTATACACACCTTAAATGTATTGAATAATGATTGTATATTATTATATATAATTGTGTACTTGCAGTAATATAAGGAGAAGCGGACTTGAAAATAGAAATTACTTTATTGTAATTGGGAGCCACGTAATCGGATTTATAATATTTAATTCCGATTATGTGTTTTCTCGAGTCTTTTATATTTCTTAAACCTTTTTTTCTTAAGACATGAAGAATTTCCCTGTATGCTGGAAGTCAGTTTTTCTCCAATAAAAGTATCGGTAAACTACTGTAATGGGATTATCGGTCAAACGATGTGTTTTATGAGCCTGTTTTGATGTGAAACTTCTCATGTTATCAACTGATTACGTTTTATTTTAATAAACCTTTGCACATCAAAACCTGCCAGATTTTATTGTTGAAAAGTGAAACATTTCATTTGTGCACCAGACCAGGTTTTGTCCGCAGCCTCCAGCCGCCCTGCCTGAGAAAAAGGGCCGTTTTGTCGACACAGTGTGGGTGTCGGTACAAGGTGGTTGAACCCGAACCGTGAAACCATCAGCAAAACTGAAAGAATACGGAGTGGCCAATCACAGAAACGCAAGCACGCATTTAGGAATTCCGACTTGATTCTCACAATTCAGACTTTTAACTCAGAATTCAGACCTTAAACTCCAAATTCCGATTTTAAACTCCGAATTCCGACTCGATTCCAAGAATTCCGACTCGATTCCCAGAATTCCGACTCAATTCCCAGAATTCCGACTCGATTCCCAGAATTCCGACTCGATTCCCAGAATTCCGAATTTAAACTCAGAATTCCGAATTTGAACTCGGAATTCTTATTTTAAACTCGGAATTCCGACTTGATTCCAAGAATTCCACCTTGATTCCCAGAATTCTGACTTCATTCTCAGAATTCCGAGTTCAATCTCAAAATTCGGACATAATTCACAGAATTCTTATTTTAAACTCAGAATTCCGACTTTAAACTCAGAATTCCGACTATAATCTCAGAATTCCGACTATAACCTCAGAATTCCGACTATAATCTCAGAATTCCAACTTTATTCTCAGAATTCTGAATTAAAACGCAGAATTCCGACTTTATTCCTGGAATTCTGACCGTAATCTCAGAATTGGGTTACATGATTAATTTTCTGGAAATCTGAGTCTTAAGTAAGAGATGGATGTGAGGATGTATAATCCAAAGGTCTGCATCATCGTCTCATATTTGAACTATTCCCATCTCTTGCAGAGGATTAAAGGAAACTCCTTTAAATGTTCAGATTGTGTTGAATGTGACATTTTTTTAATACACGTATAAAACGAAATGTCCCACATATTGATTTGTCATAGGTTTGAGGCCGGACGCCCATTTCTCCGGGTTTGGAACTTGCTGCTCCTATTCAACTAAAGCAAATAGAAATGACTGTTAAAAAACCTTCAAGAAGCAATCCAGTGTGTGTGTGTGTGTGTGTGTGTGTGTGTGTGTGTGTGTGTGCGTGTGTTCGTGTGTGTGTGTGTGTGTGCGTGAGATAACCTGTGGGAGGTGTGGTATACTTTAAATATTTGTTTAATCCCTACGTCTACACACGTTTTTTTTACCCTGCAAAGAGGTTTTTAACTGATTTACATTACTTCTGGTGTTTCCACTACTTTCATGACGGTTCTTTCTCCGCAGACGGGACAATTTTCTGACTTTTGAAAGGCATCGGTGTAACAGTGTAAGACTTACCCCACAGTAGACATCATTATTGCATATTTGAGGGGGCAGGGCTTTTGGGTCGCCAACAAGCTGCCTCATTTTCTGCTTGTCGTCAGAATTGGCAGAAATGTCCAGCAGCTGGTACTGGATTCCTTTTCCCTCCAGGATGCTGCAGATGTTTTGCTGTTGTTTCTTTATCTGGGGGGGAAAAAATAACAATGTAAATTATACAGTTATATATCTATATAGATCTATAGATCTATATATCTATATATAGATATATAGATATATAGATCTATATATAGAAAAAAACCTGAGAGTGGATCAGGTTTTTTTTCCTCTTGAAATAAACTTCACTTTTCCGCCAGCAACGAGTAAAACCCTGAACGTTCTGACCGTAGGAATCTAAAAAATCTCAACTCAGAACCACCGTGAACCCAATGTTCAGGTGAAGCCAGAAGTGAAAGATTGATACTCTACCTTCATGTTGCCGCTAGTGCTGGAATAAAATAATCTAACTGACATACTGACTTATTCAAGAGACAGAAGAAGGTTTCGTAGGAGACGACGGCGAGACAGAAATCTCCAAGAGTGTCACACCCGACAAGGTGAGCAGGTTTAGACACAGCCCTACCTGCTCGTATGGACACGCCCCCTTTGAGGGAGTGGAATTCTTGTCGCAGCCTGCCCACTAATTGTGAAAGCTCTGACACCTTTGTGTGTGTGTATATATACAAGGATAGTCTTATCCTTTGTGTAGATAGTCTTTACCTTCTTCGAGTGCGATGGAACTTTTTGGACCAGAACAAACGAGACTCTGCCCCGGAGCAAATGCAGAACTCAGGCGCCTGTGGACTGTCTCCGTAATCCGGAGATGGCGCCGATATCGGAGACAATAACAGAGGACTGCGTCGACTCAGGAGCAGCATGTTGGGTAGATGGGATGCAGGTGTGCAGCTGGATAAGTGGGCCGCCCCTGTTAGGCCACGCCCACTGGACACACAAACACACCCCCACCAGTCTCTACATGTGTGCTGGTTCACGTGACTCTCTCTCTTTTTGAAACTTTTTACATGACCTGTCATGCCTTAACTGTGCCTCGCCGACTTGCACGCCCGTAAATCCCAGTTTGCGCAGGAGATAATTGCACAAACCCGATGTTTTGATGGACGCGGAGGACGCGTCCATCAAAACCGACACCCATCCGTTTTCTTGACCAGCTCATTTTTGAGGCAGGGATGGAATTTCGTAAAAGCCCGGCGGGACGTCATGTGACAAGAGATCACTCGTGACATCATGAGGTGGATCCGGGCGATGTAGCAGGAATATATTTTAACTCTTTCCTTGATCATTGTGAGGCCATGTTTTTGTTGTTTTTGTTGTTGTTGTTGTTTTTGTTTATTTAGCATAAATTAAAGGGGGCGTCGTTTGTAAACGTTTTATTGTTGAAAACACGTGTAAACACGTGCTGATTTTAACGCCAACATTCGACCACATTTAGCGCCGAGTGTTAAATCTAAAATGAAACGTTGAACCGAAATGTTTAGAAAAATATGCAAATTTACAATGACATCACAGGAAGTTCCAAAATAAAAGCTTGATGACGAAAACCATTTAAGGTTCCTTTTTCCACCAAGGCGGTTTCTGATACAGTTCTGGGCCGGTGCCTAACGTGGAATAGCCCTGGCCCCTAAAGTAGGGTTCTTAAAAACAAGAAGCAGTGATGTCAGAGACCGGGGGGCGGGGTTTTCGTGACTTTTCCTTCTAGCTGAAGGACATAAAAGCTCCGAGTCATTCTCACCATCCTTGGGTTTTCCTGTTGAACAGTTCAATAAAGTTATTTATTTTAAGAACCGCCTCGATGCAAAAGAGGCGGCGTTTACCGCGGACGGAAGGGATTTTCTTCATCGTGCTTTTATTTTGGTACTTCCCACGTGTAATGATGCGCAAAGTGGATGAAACAAACATGAGAGAAAAGAATTACAGGTTTATTTATCAGCACTCAGGTACACCCACAAAAAAGCTCATTATGATTAAGATAAGAACAATGCGATCAGTGTTTCGCCTCCATAATTATCCAAACTAAAAAATCACCGCAGCAGGAAGTAATAGTTAACACAAGCAGTAGTGTAAGAAGTGTTAGACGTCAAATGTATCCCTTACAGACAAACAGCCAATTTTCTTAACCCTTTAATGTCTTACTCAACTTTTATTTCCTGTTTTGTGGTTGAACCTGTTTATAGTGTGACCCGGTGAAAACACTTAAATGCTAAAGGGTGAGGGGGCCGAGGATGGAGCCCTGGGGGACACCGCAGGAAAGAAATTACATGCAAACAAAACATTTTCCCATCGTTCTTTTTTTCTTTGTTTGTTTGTTTTTTTTGAGGACATTAAAGAGTTTAAATGTAAAAAAAAAAAAAAAAAAAGCCTCCCTGTGATGTCAATTAAAGATTAAAACACAGAACCGGGTCCGTAATGTTCTCACTGTTTGCTCCTAGGGCAATGGAACACCAGCCGAAAAATCTTTACCACTACTTTAACTTCTCATTTTGCCGCCATGATGCAGAGGTGCAGTAAAGTTCAGCAGAACTGGTCGTTCTTTGAGTCCGTTCGTTATCACTGGAGGACAAGCGGTTCCAGCTCGTAACACACTCTTCCTGCCAGGTCCTCAGGGTCCCGCTCAACGGGGTTATCGGGGTCAACGTCGGCCTTCTTCACTTCTGCGTCGCGACGGTACTCTGGCTCGCTCGCCGGGCCGCCGCGGTCTCTGAGGAGAGAGTGAAAGGATAATCGTATCTGCTGAACATCTGGGGAGGCGATTCATCGGAAGCTGGAAGAGTGTCGTGGCAAATGTGATTTACGATCTTCCGTTGAAAGCGCCGTTGCTCCGTTCGTCGACGTCTTGTTTTATTGCTCCTCCGAACCTGTTGCTGAACTGAACCAGGGTACCTGAATATTGGGCACAAAAATCACCATGACAACTTTAAAACACACACACACATCAATATACACACCCAAACACACACATACACACCTATATACACACCAATACACATACACACACACACACAGACATACACACACACCTACACACCTATATACACACCCATACACACACAAACAGACACATACACACCTATATACACACCCATACACACACAAACAGACACATACACACCTATATACACACCCATACACACACAAACAGACACATACACACCTATATACACACCCATACACACACACACAAACACACACACACAGACATACACACACACATACACACCTATATACACACCCATACACACACAAACACACACACACAGACATACACACACAGACACACCTATATACACACCCATACACACACACACACACAGACATACACACACACATACACACCTATATACAGACCCATACTCATACACACACACAGACATACACACACACGTACACACTTATATAAACACCCATGCACACACAAACACACACACACACACATACACACCTATATACACACCCATACACACGCACACAGACATACACACACACAGACATAGACACACACATACACACCTATAAACACACCCATACACACACAAACACACACACAGACATACACACACACAGACATACACACACACGTACACACTTATATAAACACCCATGCACACACAAACACACACACACACATACACACCTATATACACACCCATACACACGCACACAGACATACACACGCACAGACACACCTATATACACACCCATACACACACAAACACACACACACAGACATACACACACACAGACACACCTATATACACATAGATACAGCCATTAACACAGACAGACACACACACACACCAACACACACACAGAAAAAGTTGGGGAACACAGACATGGCATTACGGTAAATAACAATAAAAACCGTTATAATGTCAACCTGTTTACGGTTACATACTAAATTAAGGTCTAATCCTATATAATAAAGTTAATTCACCGTATCTACTAAAGTGATATATTGTTTAGAATTTTACGGTATTTTACCGTTGCCATTTGACAGTAAACCCTAGTAAAAATTCATTGTAAAAATTTACAATAAATTAGTTATAATTTACTGTGATATTATGTAATTAACAATGAAGCAAAGTAAACAGGTGGACAATATAACTGTTTTTATCGTAATTTACCGTAATGTCTTGTAGGTGGTAACCATATTTTTTACAGTCAAAATTCTAGCAACAATAGCTGCCAGTATTTTACCGTAAATTGAATAGATTTAATCATAATTTTTTTATAGTGTATTATCTATCTATCAACTATTAACCAGAAAATAAAATAAAAAACACAGAAATAATAATCCGCAAAATTCATCCAGAGGGCAGAACGTGTGTCGACACACACCTTTAGTGGGTCGAGTCAGATGCATCGTAAAGTTTTTGAGAAAATTCTGTCTAACTTTAAAACCAAATGACTTGCTGACAGATGCAAAAAATTTTCCGAACCAGAAGTAATGAAGCAATTTCGGGTTTTTTCCGTCGTTAATATCGAAGCATGAATTGGTGGAACTTCAATCGGACACAATGAATAGCGTTGGAATTGTTGGAGAGACGTTTGGACGACTCTGATTTACCGACTGCCCGGCCTCTTCTTCTCCAGAACAAGAAACCCAACGCCAGCATGACCAGAACCACCACCAGCCCTATCACGACCCCTGAGGCCACTGAGGAGGCGGCAGCTGTAGGGAGCAACGTTCATGACAGCGTTAGCAAAGTAGAAAAGGAGCTACATCATCGACATAGAAAGAGACAGACGGACTCTTTGGGTCTCACCGACTACGGTGACCTGGAGCGGCTTCGATGGAGCAGAACTGAAGTGCAAAGAGGAGATGTTCACCGCGTAGACACAGCTGTAATCTCCCTGGTCTTCATATTCTATCGCGGGGAATTCAAACGTGGTAATGTAGAATATGGTGTGGCCAAAGGCCGCCTTTGCTTCGGTGTTGCTCATGTTGGACTTTTTCAGGTAGAAGACGCCTCCAGGGTATTTGGAGTGGGTGGAGCAGGTGACGGAGAAGCTGCTGCCCTCGTTGACCGATATTTTGTCTGGGCTGAAGACCACCATTGCATGAGGGGACGTCAGGGAGATTGTAGGCACATCCAGATTCACTACAGACAAAAGGTGCATTTGTTTTTATGTTGACAATGTTTGCAGTCAAATTGACGACAATTCTGCAGGAAATGGCAAAGAGAGCATGAAACTAGGGACCTGTGACGGAGAGATCGGCCGTGTTTCCTTGAGGGAAATAGATGACCTGTTCTGGCAGCTTCTTTTGATATTCACAGAAGTACGAGCCCTTTTCGGCGAAGTCCACGGCGGGGAAGACGAAGTTTACGACGTCACTATCAGAGTACTTTTCCATTTGGAAGGATCCTTGGGTCTTTCTCAGGACGAATGTTCCACCCAGGTGTTCGGCCTTCACGGCGCAGGTGATTTCCACTCTGTCACCCCAGTTCACATTCGGAGAAGGACTCAGAGTGATTTCGGGCTTCAGCAGAGAACCTGCAAATGGACGACAAGTTTTCTAACTTCAAACTCCGTCTGGGGGGAAATAATTTCGTTCCAAATCTACGGAGGACCAAAAATGACGTACGGATAAATAAATGAATAAATAAATAAACGCAGAAATGAGAAGGGCTTGAAAAGAACTTCATTAAGCAGTTTCATATTTGTTTATTTATTGATTTATTTTCTATTTCTTTATTCATTCATTCATTCATTCATTAGACCTGTATTAATTAATTAATTGATGTATTTATTCTTATTGTTTCAACTATATTTATTCATTTATTGATTCTTTCTGTATTTATGTATTCATTTGTTTATTTACACATTTATCATGTATTTATTAATTTTTCTGTTCCTATATTTTATTACACATTATTTATTTATTTATGAATTCATTCATTTATTTATTTATGAATTCATTCATGCATTTATTAAGTCTTTATTTTTCTACATTTGTTTATTCATTGATTGATTTCTACAGAATGAATAAATGAAAAAATACAATTATTCATGTATTTATTCATTTTTGTGTTTTTAGATTTATTCATTCATATATTTATTTATTTCTGAATTTATTTATTTATTCATTTACTCATGTATTTATTCATTTTTTTATTCCTATATTTATCATCTCATTCATTCTTTCTGGATTCATGGGCACATTTATTTATTCATTCGTTTATTTATTTCTATATTTCTGCATTTATTTATTTATTTAAATGAATAAATACATGCGGAAATACAGAAATAAATAAATGAATGAATGAATAAATGCAGAAATATAGAAATAGATAAATGAATGAATGAATAAATGTGAAAATACAGAAATAAAATAAGACATAAATAGGATGATGTAGAAATGAATAAATACAGAAATAAATAAATGAATTAATTAATAAATGCAGAACTATAGAAATAAATTAATAAATGAATTAATAAATAAATGAATAAGTGTGTAAATAAATGAATAAATACAGAAATAAATGAATGAATAAATAAATGAATATGTGCGTAAACAAATGTAGAAATACTGAAATAAAGAAATGAATGAATAAATAAATATTTGTAGAAATACTGTCAATGAATAAATACAGAAATAAATGAATGAATAAATAAATTAACAAATGTAGAAATACTGAAATAAATAAATGAAAGAATAAATAAATGTAGAAAGAGAAAAATGAACAAGTACATGTGTAAGTAAATGAATAAATACAGAAATAAATGAATGAATGGATGATGAATAGGAGAAGGAATGAATAAAAAACTAAAAAACGAATAAAACAATGAATTTATTAATAACAAAGAATTGAATGAATATGCTTTCATGTATTTATTTGAATCCAACTGTATAAATTCATCTATTTATTCATCCATTAATTTCTGCATTGATTTATTGATATACTGATTTATTGATCCATAGAAAAAAAGGAAACAGCCAGGCCTCTTACCTAAACAGATGACGCCGGCATCTTCTCCGTGCCCACAATTGTTTTCCCCAAAGCCGTTATGCGTACAGTGTGTGAGAGCAGACTCTTGGCCCGTGCACTCCACGTTATCCAGCCATATCGGGCCGGTACCTTTACCAAAGTGTGCGCTCCCAGGAGCAGAAACTGCATGACCACAGCCGAGCTGTCTGCACACCACATCAGCGTTGGCTATTTGCCATTCATCGTCACATACGGTTCCCCACTGGCCTTTGTAGTGGACCTCCACTCTTCCAGAGCATTGAGATAAGCCGTTGGCCAGCTTGACCTGTGCTGCATAATGGAAGCAGGAATAAAGTCATTCCAGATACAGAGGACAGTCAGCGACAGTTGCTTTTAAGCGTACGTCTGAATGTGGTGTTGATTAGCTTAGCTTAGCGCGGAAGCTGGCATCGAGGACAAGGGTCGCCTAGTTCTGCCCTAAAGTTAGTTTGTTGAGTATGTCCACCGTGAAACATCCATTAAAAGCAAAGGAGAAACATTCATGGGCTCCAGTTCGTATTTTTAAGTATTAATTTCGACTATCCCCACTATCTAAAACAGTTTTCTAGTCAGAAAGACATTCTGAAAAATATTTATTATCCTCTCCCACAGTCAGAAAAACAACGGGTAAAAACAATATCTAATGTTCATGCCATTATTTCACATATTTAAATGCAATCTGTCGTCTATGTTAGAGAATAACTGATAATATTTCAGGTTAACCTAACTTAATCTATTTCTGCATACCACACATAAAACACTATATTTATGTTTATGTCATATTTTGCTTTTACTGGGCAGTATTTATTCATGGTCTCTTTATGGCCATCTAGTGGTTGTTTTCATTATTGTACTCATTACTTTGAACCAATTATGAGTCGTGAAGTCACATTTTGGCTATTGCTGCCTTTGTGCCTTTGATTCCTTTGATGTTTCTCCGGGGGCTCAGTGGGCTAAAAAGAGACACTGAAGTGGATGTGTGTTGGAGTTGTTGATAGATTTAGAGGCTGGCAATAACTTAGACATTAATTTAGAAATCGGCATCAAATTGTCCTAAAGCTAGGAAGCTACCGTTTGTTGCTTTTTGCAACCTGCTGATGATGTAATAAGTCAAAATGCGAGGATTCTCAGCATGTGTAATGTGGAAGGCTTTACCTGCACAGAGAGCGCTGGCATCGCGCTTGTGCTCGCACAAAGATCGTTGGAAACCGTGAATCGAGCACTGCTCAAGAGTTGTCTGGTTTTTGAAGCACGAATCAATGGTCCCCACCACTGATCCAACGCCTTGGCCAAAATGGGCATTGCCAGGGGCTTGAAAGGCCTTTCCACATTCCAGCAGCTGACACACCTCATTCGCTTTAGTCATGGTCCAGTCTTCATCGCAAACTGTATGCCAATCCTCACCATGCCGGACCTCCACTCTGCCGGAGCACTCATCCTTACCGCCGGCCAACCGGACCGCAAGACTGCCTGTGAGGTCGGGTTAGAAGTCAGGTAAACTAAGAAGATGAATATTGAACATTTCAATTCCAAGAGAAGTCGTTTTCCATTTTATTCCTTTGTTGTTGTTTTTTTTATCCCAATGGAACCTTGAATTCTGGTTTGAAGTCGTATCGTGAATGAGCAATGAAAAAAACAAAAACCAGATGTAATGACTATTGTGGTTGTGTGTTATAGAATTTACAACCACCGTCAGGTTTCTGACGTGACTGATTTGGTACAATAGTTTAATCCAAACCGGTTGAGAGAGATTTTCTCACCTGTGCAGGTAACCCCGGCAATTGAGGTGGTGTTACACGTTTTGTCAGTAAACGGTCTCCTTGGGCACTCTCCAACTGAGGATTCCAATCCGGTGCATTCAATTTGATCCAACCAGGTGTGCCCGGTGCCTTCGCCGTAATCCGCGTTGGTGGTTTTCTTATGAGCCCTCCCGCAGTTGAGCTGTCCACAAGCCACTGTTGCATCACTCATATCCCATGATTCACCGCACACGGTCCCCCACTGGCCCTGATCGTAAAATTCCACTCTTCCGTCACAGCGAGTGGGTCCACCGACTATCTTAATGTTGCCTGGGAACGAGAGTGGTTTGATCAATGATCCAATAGTAGTAGTCGTCCCTTGGTCCGATCTCCATTATATATGTTTATACGTTCGACGCTTAAGCTATCAACGTGTCACGGTTTTACTGGCATCACTCCAAGACGATTGTGAGTGGGTTAAAGAATGACGGACAACCCAGGCGTACACCAGAATGGCGATGGTTAATCTGATGGTTCTTCTCATTGGTCAGATTCTCACTCTAACTTGAAGGATAAAAAAAAAAGAAAGAACGGCTCCACCAGTCCGATCAGAGTAGGTGGAGTGAGATTCTCCACCCACGAGAAATTACGGTGGCCTTAAAGGGTCCAAATGACGTCATCGTCGAGATGAGGTTCCCTTAGATAGATGTATTTATACATTTTATTTTTTTATATTTTCCCTGTAGAACTTTGAGTCAATGCCTACACTTTGGTTCGTTCACAAATATTATTATTTGTTCTGTATTGCCGTGGAGTTTTATTGGTAGAGGTAGCCAGCGGCTTTGTATGCTAATAAAAGCTAACGGTTAGTAACTTTAAAAATGGTAAAATTGTCAACTTTTATTTTATTCTAGATGTTTAGTCCGGTAAGGCCGGCCCACTAATTTTTTGTTTTATTATATTAGATCGCGATTCTCTCCACCGTTTTTACCGTAAAGCATACATCGTAAATCACTTTTTATGGTCATGAGATTTTAAAAAGTGCCATGCTGTCAGGAGAGAGTTGAGTAGCCTTAGTGAAACAAGATCAGTGATTTTGGTGAAGGGACCTGAAGAAGGAGTTAAGTTCTTCTGATTAAAAAACAACATTCCTGTTTCAGCCTGCGCTAAGTGATGTTAGCTCTCTGGCTTCTCAAGCCCCGAACCCGTCGCTTAGCTTACCTCTTGCTAAAATACACTTCTAACAGGATGGAGGTTCGTGGCTGTATACCTAACAAACTACAACGTTTGTCCCTTGTGGGCAGAACATTAAAAAACATTGTGTAATGAATATCATAAATAAATTATGTATATTTATATATATATAGATATATAAATACCCCAAAACTTTGCACGTTTAAATAAACTGGCGAAATATTCCACTAAGAGTAAGGCATTACAAATTTTATTTGAAATGGAATTAGTTAGATATGCAGTCAAACACCTTTTTTTTGTTGTTGTTGTTTGCACTTCATCAAAATGATTAAAAATCGATTCTAAAGCTCTTAAAATATTTGCATATTTTTGCAGATCTTAGGCACTCACTCATTTTACCATCAAGCATTTTCTTTGACCTTTGACATTTCATGATGAAATTTTGTATTTCACGTAAATTGCCAATTTTAATTAGATTATTGCACCTTTACAATCTTCACTCATAAGTGAAATTTCTTAATTTCTTAATTTGGTAAAGCGTGTTTATGATAAAAAAAAAATTGGGCCCATACAAGTTAAATAATTCTATTTAGTCAATCCTCACATGCTTTAATATACCAAAATAGGAACGTTCTCAGTAGCCCCATCGAACACTGGTGTCCCCCAGGGCTCTATCCTTGGCCCCTTACGCTTTACAATATACATGCTGCCACTGGGTCAGGTTATAAACCGGTTCGCTCACATTTTTACACAAGAAATAGAGACTCAAAGTGAGTTCAACCAAACAGTTGAACAGCCGAACATTAAAGGATTAATCTTCTGTTAAAAGTATAAATAGAATATAGATATATTCCCTATGGTTACAGTACTATTGGGGTTTATATGAGATTTCACAATATGTGATGGTCTTGGTCTGTGATGATCTACCTGAACATTTGACGGTTGCCTCCTCCACAACGTCTTGGGTGGTCTTGTGGTATTCTGTCAGTGTGCACTGTGTGATAGAGCTCTCTCTACCGCTACAGGTGACCTTGTAACCTCTAGGGTCATTGCCTTGTCCAAATTCTCCCGATAGCGTGACAGGATCCCCACAATTCATCTCTCTGCACACCACTGTAGCTTCATTCATGCCCCAGTTAATATTGTATGCTGGTGACCAATGGGCCGCGTGTTGGAACTCCACCCGGCCTGAGCAGTGGTCAGTCCCATTAATCAGTCTGATCGTAGCTGGAAAGCAAAATACAGAGAAATCAGTCAGTGTTTGGAACGTTAGAAGAATAAATTACCTTTTTTTTTTGTTGCTCAAATTGTTATACGCTGACTGAATAATACAGTTGAGTTCGTTCCGGGGCTACTTCGGAGCCAGAGCCCGGCTTAGCACCATTTTCTTTTGTTTTTCGACAGCCCAAGCACCAGCTCCTGGCTCTCAAAACTGGTGCCAGAAAAGCACCAACTCTTTTGCCGGTCTAGAGCCGAGACCCGATTATGTCAGGGTTTGGGGGCGGGGCTATTGTGACCAACAAGACCAACACAAACCCTGAACCGCCATTTTTAAAACAACAGCCGAGCGAGTTTTATCCGATAAACCAGTAATAATATATATATATATATATATATATATATATATATATATATATATATATATATATATATATATATATATATATTTTTTTTTTTTTTTAAATTAATAACAAAAGTTTGTTTTTTCGGTTCTGGATCTGAATGTAGGCTTGCCAAGCCAGGAACAGCACTTGCACTGAGACGATGAGCCCCTCAGTCTTGGTTGTGGTGCTTGAGTGTGGCGCGAGTGTTGCTGGGTTGACAGAAACAACGTACTGATGTTATATGGCGACGTAATGGCGTGGGTCCGACTAAGCTCTTTGCCAATGGAATAGCAAACAGGTTCTTAGGAGGTGCTCGAGTTGAACAAACTAAGCACTGGCACTAACACCAGCACCTAACTGGCACCAGGTTCTTTTTTGGTAGAAAAGGGGTATAAATCAGGGGGGAATAATTATTCTATGACGGTTGCGTTCGGCAAAAGATTTCTCCGGGGCCTGATGAGTGACAGTTGCATTTAGGCATCCAAACGTTATCAATGAATGAAAATGAAGAAAAAAGTGCAAACAGTAATAACCAAGGAAATACCTGAGCACACCACTCCGGCATCTTCACCATGGCCACAATTGGATGATCCCAGGGTGGAGTGTGCGCAGTGCAAAAGGGAAGTCTCGTTACCCTTACAGTTGACGTCGTCCAGCCAGATGTCTCCGTTGCCCTGACCAAAGAAGGCGCCGACTTTGGCCATCTGAGCCGTTCCACAGTTCATGGCTCTGCACACCACCTGAGCATCTTTGATATCCCACTCATCATCACACACCGTTCCCCACTGGCCGTCATGCAGGACCTCCACTCGCCCAGAGCACTGGTTGGTACTGTTGACCAGCCTTAGCGGTGGATTACCTGTGGAAAGGTCCACTCATATAAGAAGTAGTCAAAAGCATCTTTGCATGTTTTTGCAGCTCTTAGACATTCGTTTTACAAACCGTTCGGTCAAGCATGTTTTAAAACAGCAATACAAATAATCTGACTTTTGACTTTATTTTATGATGAAATTTAGTATTTTGTCCATTTTAATTACATTAGCTCACCATTACCATCTTGATTGTAAGAGTGAAACTTCTTAACTGTTTTAGTAAAGCATGTTTATACTCTCTGGTGTCCCCCAGGGCTCTATCCATGGACCTTTACTCTTTAGCATATATAAGCTGCCACAGGGTCCTATTATAAACAGGTTAGTGCTAGCTGATACGCTAGCCACAAAGTGTTCCAACTACTAACACTGTTAACTCTATTAGTGCACATGTGATTGAACACTGGACATTCACTTAAAATCATATCAACTCATTCTAAATGTTTTTCCATCATACGTTGATGCAGGATTACTAACTAATTGTCGGTAACCAACAGTTACAATTCGCAAAGCTTAATATAACTTATTTGAATATGTCATAGACTTTTATTGTTAAAAATAAAGCTGAGCTACACTGTTGCAGTGGTTGACATTTCCTTCATTAGCCAGACGTTCTCATTTTCTGACATTCTCATTGTCAGAAAATCTTTTTCGTTTATTAAATCTTCTTTTAATAAACCTTTTAATTGAGACTACATTTATTGGAATAGTTTTTTCCTCTCCGTTCCTTGATGCCATGTCATTGCTTCTCTCCCTGGCTGCTTCCAGTGAGCTCATAAAAGTGAGTTTTGTTTCATCCAATCAGTTTCCAAAGCTGTCAATTAGGGCGTGTTCTTTGACATGCCGGGGTACGATAGGTAGGCCTAGGCGTTTTCTTAAGGTAGGCTCCTCCTACGTCAGTGTGTCCTGTGAGGAAGGCGCTTCATTCAGTATCCTCTGCTACTGCTGAGAGCTGATTGTCTTGAAATTAAAACTTATCGGAGAAATAGAACCTCCATGTCAATGGAAAAGGAACGTATAATGGAGCTGAAATGCAACATTGTCCTCTACGACCGTGTTTTTAGATTAATGAACTCTAATAGTTCATATTTTACTCACTAGGGTGAACTTTTATTTTTTTCAAACACAAAACACTGTCTTTCAGACGGGATAGGCTTGATCCTATCCCGGTTGAACATAATTGTAATAATTATGTACACTAAACACTAGAATTTTATTTAAATAAGGTAGACAAAGAACTAAGAACAACTTCATTTTAATACATAAGCAAGGTATTATGCTATTATGCTACTTTTGTGGAGGAAAAGCTAATTATCACAACTCTATGCGGTTCGTTTGAGGAACATATTATATTTATTAGAAGTTGGGATCCCGCAGAAACATTAATACAGTTGGACTTTTAGGGCCATGCAGTGAATATTTTTTTACCGTATATCCCTCGTTGTGTCTTACCTGAACACATAAGAGAAACACTCTGGCATTGTCCCGGGTTTTCTTCAAGCGTGCATTCGGACATAGACTTGGCGTCGCTCGGGCATCTACTTGTAAAACCTCTCAGTTCCGTTTCACCAAAGTTGAAAGCCTCTTGGTTTTTTTTCGGAGCTCCGCAATCCAATTCCTTACAAACCAATGTCGCCTGTTGGTGGCCCCAGTTATTGGTACAATGTTTGCCCCATCGGTCACCGTGGTAGACTTCCAATCTGCCAGAGCAGCGGTCAGTCCCGTTGAATAATCGCAACGTTTCTGGAAAGGAAGACAAGAATTAACGACTTGCAGTATTTTTCAATGGTTTTCATGATCGCAAGGTTCGATCATTTTGGCGGTGATGATGGAATTTCCCATCAAG
The DNA here is from genome assembly GCA_037951165.1 of Lophius americanus. NCBI lineage: Eukaryota > Metazoa > Chordata > Actinopteri > Lophiiformes > Lophiidae > Lophius > Lophius americanus. The sequence goes on from JBBDHG010000171.1 coordinate 111,502, forward strand.
AGCTTTTGTGTTCTAGGAAGAATCGTGATCCAACCTCAGATCCTATAACATGTCAATAATTCACATTCGCAAACTTAATTGTTGTAATTGCTATTTTTCGATCACACTGGCATTAGAGGGAAAAAAAATCATTTCAATGTTAGGCTTCCAAACTAGCATTTTAGCTTCTGGGGAGTTATTGTTAGGGTTTTCTATCCGGAGGGGCCGTTCTTCATTGTTTGCAATCTTAAATTCTGACATAAATCGGAAAAATTTGCAAATATTTCGTTGTAACAAGTCAGAACTGATATGAAGAAAAAAAAAAGTTTCTGTTATGTTTCAGTTAGAGTAAGTAGAAAAAAAATGATTTATGTAAAATATTATATGCAGTTTTTTGGAGTTGCCTCTAAAAGGAATGAAAGGGATTTAAAAAACAATCTAATACTGAAGTAAATTAAAAAATGCATCTAATCATGACAAATCCTTCCTGTATGAATTAGAAAAGATAACCCACTTATCATTTTTGTATTTTTGTCTTAATCAAAAATAACATATTTGTTAGCACCTGTTTGAATCTAGCTTTTACATAAAACACTTTTTTGGATTTGTACATTTGTACATTCCACTTATATTTGTATTCTATTTTTCTTTTACTCACTTATTGCCAATTTTTTTTGTTACTGTAATTTTGAGAATTCTCTGGCACAAGGATTTTCCTGGGGATCAATAAAGTTCTGTCTCATCTTATCTTACCTCAAACTATCTTACTTACCTTAATATACTTTACTTTACCTTATCTTATCTTATTTTCTGCTATCCTTTCCTATCTAATCCCATCTCATCTTGTCTCATCTCATCTCATCCTATCCTATCCTATCTTATCTTATCTCATCCTATCCTATCTTATCTTATCTTATCTCATCCTATCCTATCTTATCTTATCTTATCTCATCCTATCCTATCCTATCTAATTTTATCTTACTCTATCTTCTCTTTTCTTATCCTATCTTATCTTATCTTATCCAATCCTATCTTATCTTATCCTATCTTTTCTTTTCTTATCTTATCTTATTCTCTCTTATCCTATCTTCTCTTATCTGATCCTATCTTATCTTATCTTATCTTATCTAATCTTACAGTATCTTATCTTGTGGCCTCTTATCATGTCACATCTTATCTTATCTTATAACTTGCCTCGTCTTATCTTCACTTATCTTATCTTATCTTATCTCATCCTATCCTATCATATCTTATCTTATCTTATCTTATCCTATCTTATCTTTTCTTATCTTATCTTATTCTCTCTTATCTCATCTTATCTGATCCCATCCTATCTTATCTTATCTTATAACTTGCCTCGTCTTATCTTCACTTATCTTATCTTTTCTTATCTTATCTTATTCTCTCTTATCTTATCTTATCTGATCCTATCTTATCTTATCCTATGTTATCTTATCTTATCTAATCTTACAGTATCTTATCTTGTGGCCTCTTATCATGTCAAATCTTATCTTATCTTATCTTATCTTATCTTATCTTATAACTTGTCTCGTCTTATCTTCACTTATCTTATCTTTACTTATCTCATCTCATTTCACCTCACAGGAGCGTCTAGCGTTGTAAAGAGGATTAGAGATGATGTTTATGAGCCAATGCTTTAGGGAGCTCCTCAGTAGAAACATTCCCAGCGGACGTGAACGAGGAAACCCAAAATGCAAGATTTGAACCAACTTCAATTTCATTCAACCGAATGTGACATTTCTGAGCAAAACATACAAACAGTGTGTGATACCTGAACAAATAACACCAGCGTCTTCATTGTGGTCGCAGTCATTTTGTCCAAAACCTCTGTGAGGACATTCGGCGAGGAATTTTTCCTGGCCGCTACACTCAACGTCGTCCAGCCAAACCTGATCCTGACCGGGCCCGAAGAAGGCCTTGTACTTGACCGCGATAGCGTTCCCGCAATTCATCTCCCGGCACGTGACGGCCGCTTCCTGCATGCCCCATCTGTCATCACAAACCGTTCCCCACTGACCGTCGTTGAAGACCTCCACTCGGCCAGAGCAGCGAGTCCCGTTCATGAGCCGGAGCGGTTTACTGTCTGTCAGACGGAAAATACTCAAAATGTCATGAAACGAAACTCACAGAAGTAGGCCAGGGCTTTTTTTGGAGCTCTTGGATGACTTACTTGTGCAGACCAAGGTAGCGTCGTTGCAGTTTTCCTTGAATTCTTGAATTTTGCATTGCGAGATAGAGGTCTCGTTCCCCAAACAAGTGGCTTTGACTCCAACCAGTCCGATTGCCCGCCCAAAGCTTAGAACATCGGTCTGGATGGCCGGGGTGCCACAGTTAGTCTCTTGGCACAGCACCGTGGCTTGTTCCAAGCCCCAGTCACTGTCGCAAATGCGCCTCCAGTTGCCATCATGGTAGACTTCGATTCTTCCGTTACATCGATTGCTTCCGTTAACGACCCTCACATATTCTGTAAATGATATTAAGGGTTGCGTGAAAGAACTTACCCATCTGGGGACATTTATCTCCCATCTCTCCCTCCTGCCCTTTGCGCTTCATATTATTTGCAGCAGCCGGTCATGTGCCGACCTTGCTGTTGTACCTCTGCTGCAACTATTATTATCACGTTAAAGCAGACATCAGCATTGAAGTGATAACAAAAGGTAACTAGAGAGAAGTTCAACGGGAAATCTGGTTTCCATTCTCTTTGTGTTGTTTTTTTGTGTTTCTTTTGCAAAATGTCAAAATTTTCATAATTTTGGGTTAAGATAAGTAAATAAATAAATAAATAAAGGCCAAAAAACAATTAAAAAACAATTTTGATTAAAAAAAACCAAAACCCCATTGTTGATCACTTTCTATTCAGAAAGTTCCGATTCTCATGATGAATTGGACAACATTTGTCATGTGACTGTTTTAATACAGCGTGCCATGATGTTATCATCTGATGAGATAAATGCTGTGTTGGCAGATTTTCTCTACTTAAATGTGCTTCCCAATTTCCCTTGGCGGCTGCCGGTTCTGGTCTTGAAATAAATTAGGGAAGGAAGTTTCGATACAGGCTTTTTTGTTCTGAGATCTCAGTGCCTAAATGAATACAAAATATTGAAGATTTGGGGAAATCTGCTTACTTCAGCTTACTGAAATAAGCCTTTCACTCCCTTAACTACCAAATAAACATAAAGCTGCAGCCAGGACTTGATCAGCACACACTAGAAAGGTTAAATCCGTCTATAAGACGGTTAAAACTGTTCTGCATGCTTATCAAAAACCTTTAGATATGGTTTAACATGTCAAAACGCAAAATTATTTCTCTCTTAGTCTTTAAACTTATCGTTCCATATTTTCGCTGTTAAGCTACTGTTTTTTAATAACTCACCGGAAAGTCTCTTTTCAAATAAAAGCATATTTTTATAAACCGGAAATAAGATTGTCTGAATTCAAGATTACACAATAAAAGCGGGGAAAAAGGAATTACGACGGTATTTAAATAATTATAACATATTTACATATGTAATAATTATTTAAATATGTAATAATTATTAACATATGTAAATATGACAGAATCATTCCAATATTACCGAATCCTTTACATATTCTGTTAACAAATGTACAACATGTACTGTTTGATCAAGTGTCGCAAGAGGGTGGAGTAAAACAAACAAAACTGAGATAAGTGAATCTTACCGGAACAGATAACCCCTGCATCTTCAGCATGACCACAGTTATTTTCCCCAAATGGTCTGTGATCACACTTGAGGATTGACTGCTCATGACCGGTGCACACAATATCATCCAGCCAGATCTCATCCTTTCCTTCTCCAAAGAAGGCCCCTTTTTTAGCTTCAAGAACGGTACCACAGTTTGACTCTCGGCACACCACGTCAGCATTGGCAACGGTCCACTGATCGTCACACACCGTTCCCCAGCTGTCTCTGTGGTAGACCTCCACTCTCCCAGAGCAACGCGACGGCCCAACAAGCCGGATTTTCTCGCATTCTGGGAGAATTGAAGCAGAAAAGCCATATATTCATTTGTTTGAGGTTTAGAATTCAAAATATCAATGTGTTTCCAAACACGACTCAAAAAGAAACAACTTACTGACCTGTAAGAAGTGACAGACTCAGTAGGCCTACAACACACACACACACACACACACACACACACACACACACACACACACACACACACACACACACACACACACACACACACACGCACACACACACACACACACACACGCAATAAAATGAATTTAGTTCATATTAACACAAATAAAACATTCAAATATGTAGGAAGTCAGTGCGGTTACTCGTAAATGTGTTTATTACATATCTATGATGGCTTTATTACACATCTGGATAAGCTACCTTCGTTGTAATGTTTCATTTTATTGATTGTCCCGAAACACGTAATTAAAATTGGTGAAAGAAAACACATTTGAAAAAGGAACTTCAACACTAGATCAATGTTCTTTTGCTTACATCCTTAAATGTTTTGAAGATTAGAAGAATAAGTCATTGAATAACGCAGAGACTTACCGATCGACAAATAAAAAACAGAACGTTGCTGTTCAGCCCAAATGAAGACCATGTTGTGTTTTCCAAATTGGATTAAAAGCTGTCAGAGTAAAAAAAATTTAAAAAAACGACAGAATAGTTATTAATCTTTTACATCAATATAAGGAGGTTTGGATATTCATGGATTTCATTCACCTCGAAAACTAAAACCTGCCTGCAGATTTCTAGAAACCCCCCAGCTTTTCTCCCAAATCCGATGAACTCTTACCTTTTAACTCCAACAACCCTAAAACAGCTTTCACAATTAATTCACAATCCCAAATTCAGAGGTGGAAAAACATCCCAGAGACAGATGGACCCCCATGTACAGATCCGGTAAGTGTTATGAATAAAACAGGGGTTTTTTTTTTCTGGACTTGAACTGCAACCTGGATGCATATTGACATTCGGATCAATCATTAAAGACGAGATGAGAGGAGATTTCATTTGTTTTTTACGCAATGTTTACACTTCTATCTGACCAGATGTTACGTTCATCAGACGAAGATTGATATATAATGAGGGAAGACAGCAACACTGATTTATGAACATGTCGGATAAAAGTAATGGGGACGTGTAAGGAATTAAATAAGCTACTATAAACAAATGTCGAGAGGAGATTCCGTCAAATATCCCCTCGACCTCAAGCCCCTCCCACTTTCACTCTGGGTAGCCTTTTCAAGTTGAACACGCCCCGTTTGTTCATAACTTATATATTTTATTTACTTACTGCATCAACTCAAAAGGAAAAACAAACTGTGTGAAAGTACAAATGTATTTTAAATTAATCAATGATGTTCAGTAACAGCGATAAGGTATGGAAAATAAAGATGTGAAAAGAAAAATCCATTTTATTTATCAGAAATATGAAATAAACGCTATAGTAAATGTTTTCATTGCGGTGAGATTTATTCTTTCTTTTTTTTTTCTATTGTAATTCAAACGTTATGCTTGTGGTTTACCGTGCATTTAAAACCACAAAAATCGTTTTTCTATAAATTTCCTCACCAAAGAAAATATTAAAATATTTCTTTACATATTTTATTTTATTTCTTTGGACCATTGATTAATTGAATATTTTAGACACTCTTAATTTTCTATAAAGTGCCACATGTCAAAAATGACACTTTGGTTAAGCATGTTTTGAAACAGAAAAGAAAAAAAAAAAGAATTATTTTACGAGGAAACTTTCTATTTTCACGGAAAATCCTCAATTTTAATGAGATTAGCTCAACTTTTTGGTAAAGCACGCTTTTAGAAAGATATTTAACCCCTTTTATGACTTGTTTGGTTGAATCAAATGACTTCATTATGTTTAGCAAGTCCTCTCAGGCTTTATTATGAATTACAAAGAGGGCCAACCCCAGGGCCCTACCTTGGCCCCTTGCTCTTTTGCACATACATGTCGCTACTGGGTCACATTTAACAAGTTCAGCCACATTTTTCTCTGGGAAATAGTGACTCAAAATGAGCTCAACCAAACAGTTGAGCAGGATATTAAAGGGGGTCCAAGTAAAGGGATCAGAGGAGGATTTTATCACATCATTTAGAATTCCAAGCATTGTGAGAAAATAACCTGGTACAAACATACAGAATCCAGGGAATAATCTGGATCACTACCAGAATGAGATGGATTAAAACCTCTCAAAAAGAACAAAAATAAACAGAAATCCTAGTTGTTTCATTGATTTAACTTTAACCAGATATCTTTAATCATAAATCTGTGAAATTATGACAATTGACGAATAATGAACTTACCTTAAAATGGGTAGTTGCAGTTTTATGATCCTAGCAATAGAATATTTCTGGTCTGAAGGTTTTCCAGAAAAACATGTATTGCACTGATGTTGACTTCCCCCCTCTGAAAATCTGAGCGGCATTAAAATGTACATGTATTCACTTCCTGTTAGTTTCCTCGCGAGGACACTCCTCTTATTTTGTCCGCATGGTGAGGAGGTCACGCAGGAGTTAGGGATTGCTTTCTGTGCGTAAACCATTCCCGCGTTTACAAAGTAAAACCTACGCATTCTGAAATACGAGGGAATATGTCGGACTTTTAGAGAATCCATTTGTGGAATTGTGGAATTTTGTTTTTTCTCACGTTTCATACTTTGATGTATTGTTTTTCCGCATCACCAAGCATTTTTAAAAATGCTGTCCTTTTGGGCGTCTTCCTGACATTGCCCAACCTTTTTGTCCACTCTGCATTTTTTACTTGCTTGGTTTGGACATTCATCGTGAATGAATTTCCTTGATCCTTGAGAGATTTCTGAAACTTCCCTTTTCTGCAGAAAATTTGTTACGTTGTTGCAACATTCTCGTCAAAATGGATGCATTATTATCATTTTCTTATCCTCAGGGATTCATTTATTCTTTCTAATAGCAGGAACAAGTTATTATTATCATTACTATGATTTTATATAATTAATATTGTTATATCAATATTAAAAAAAAATTGTTGCAATAGGAAAGATGGAAAAACTGTTTTAGACACCGTCGTCCCCGACAGCCAGCGTATATCCCGGAAAACCCCCAATCCCCTGCAATGGACAAGCTTTCGTTAAAAAAAAAAAGAAGCTCCCACTAGTGGGCAAATTATGAACTGTTAGAGTAAATAAGATTTACATGATAGATCTCGTTGAGTCGATTCACACGCATCAAATTTGGACTTAATCTGACCAAAAGTTGAGAAATATTTGGACATTTTTGGAGACAAAGCTCCCCCTAGTGTTCAAAATATACCCCAAATCACTGCAGTTCTTCCTCGCACTAAGGTCTATGTGGGTGTAGCTAATGAAAAATTGTCCATGAAATAGTTTTAGAGTTATCGCGTTAACATGAAGTATCTACGGCGCCGGCGACGGCGATAACGATTCCATAATATCCCCGACTTCTGATTTTCTGCCGGGTTGAAGATGATTGTGAAGAATCCACACTTGTTTCTTCTTGGTGTTCCATCAGAGTTTTCTTGAACAAGCATGTGGTCACATGTAAGATGTCGAACCTTTGATCTTCTCGGTTCATTTACATGCTTTTCACATAATCACGTTTGTACATGAACTTTGACTTCATTCTCAGACTTGTGACTTTTCCTCTCAAAAAATTCAGACTTTACCCCGCAGAGAATACTAACTTTCCCGCCTCGGAATTCTCATTTTTCCTTTTAAATTCTGACTTTCCTCCCTTGGAATTCTGACTTTCTTCCCGCAGAATTCTGGCTTTCCACCGTTGGAATACCGACTTTCCACCCTTGGAATTCTGACTTTCTTCCCCCAGAATTCTGGCTTTCCTCCCTTGGAATTCTGGCTTTCCACCCTTGGAATTCTGAGTTTCCTCCCTCTCTCTCCTTCCCATTCCGATTTTCCCCTTAAAATTCTGACTTTTTTTCCCCCTCAGAATCTGACTTCAACGTCAGAATTGGGCTAAATGATAACATTTAAATTCTGGATTAAAAGACAGATTTCTGAGGACTAAGTCAGAATTCTAACAGTCTTTCAGGAAGTCACTTCAAGAACACAAGAACATATTGTGTTCTGGTGCCGGTGCCAAACCCGGATAAATGTTGCGGGTTTTTGTCAGGAGCGCCCTCCTCCGGCGTAAAACCTATGTCACCGGGACGGTCCGCTGTGGCGACCCCTGAAGGGTCCATCTGAAAGATTAAGAGGACGACTGGAATAAAAACACGTACGGGAAGAAAAGTGAGGCAACTTTAATTGAAGTATTGCTACATTTTTGTAAAACTAAAATACAGGAAAGTTTCCACGAGTGTAATTTGTCTCCATTCTAAAAAACAGGAAAGGCATCTTGTCCGCAGACGGAAATGGTAGCTGTGTCCGATGTCACGTAGGACATCGGACAGGACACATCCTGTCAGCTGACAGCAGGGCTCTGAGGAAGAGAATGAGAAGGAGAGGCGGGATCTAACTCCTGACATGAAACTCTATAAAAACTAAAAAAGAACAAAAACCAACAATAAATGTATCACTTTCCCTGGGGCGAGAGAGACAAAGAGAGAGAAAAGAGAGTGAGAGAGAGACACCGAGGGATAGAATGAGAGAGAGAAAGACAGAGAGAGAGAGAGAGAGAGAGAGAGACCGAGAGATCGACAGAGAGAGAGAGCAAGACAGAGAGAAACAGAGAGGCAGAGGGCGAGAAAGAGACACAGAGAGAGACAGACAGAGAGAGAGAGAGACAGAGGGCGAGAAAGAGACACAGAGAGAGACAGACAGAGAGAGAGAGAGAGAATAAAACCAACTTTATCCTTTATCAATAGATTCCTGCAGTGGAATGATATAAGTACAATTGTTCTATGTCTCTAAGGCAGAACACCAACAAGGGCGGCCCGGTCGGTGCAGTGGTTAGTGGTTGGAGCTGCTGCCTCACTGCGAGAAGGTACCGGGTTTGGATCCGTTTCTGCTGCCATAAGTTTCCATGTTGTCTGCGTGGGTTCTGTCCTGGTGCTCCGGCTTCCTCCAAGGTCCAAAAGTGAATTGGCGTCTCCAAATAGCCCTTAGGAGCGAATGTGAGCGTGAGTGGGTGACGATGTGATGAACTGGCGACTCGCTCAATGTCAGCTGGGAAGGGTTCCAGCGCCCCCTGAGACCCAGAACAACTTTCTGATGAAAGAACACGAACCCAAAAAAAAAAATGCTGGTAATGATGAACATTAATCGCAGAAGAAAACACCTCCTCCCCTGTGTGTCTGCACACAAACGCACAGAGACAAAGGTGGTTCCGCCTCCAGATGTTCCAGGCTGCGTCGCGTGGAGCCCCTCAGGTCCACAAACCCAACACAGCCTTCATCAGCAGCTGCTGCAGGCTGAGACACATCCACTGCAGATGTCCCTGCATAAACTGCTGACTCGTGGGTTTTTTTATTCGATGTTTGATGTCAGAACGTGGATTTAAAAAGGAAGACAAAATGAACCAGTCCTCAAAATTCACCCGCCACTTCTGCGGGGGTCCGAAACTTCTCCGAAGTGACGTTGAACGCTTTGAGAGTGAAGCAAGGTTTTAATTGGGCCTGATGTTTGGCAACATGCTGGCATCAGCAGAAGGAACGCAGGAAGTGGTGCAAGCTCGTCCTCACGGCTTGAGGTTGCTCTGGAGTCACGCAGCAGCGGTTTGAGGTCGGTTATGACTCAGAATCCTGGAGGTGGAGCAAAAGGGAGATGGAGACGGAGGAATGAGGGGTATGTGTAGATTTGAATGTGCTCCATGAACATGAATGAATGATCTGGTTGAAGGCATCTGCAGCGTCCTGCTGGTTTTTACACATCATCAGATCTTTTAAGCGAGTTAGTCTCCAGCACAGATGTACGGAGGCGCTTCGCCGTCATGCCACGAAATATAAAAACTACCGGTATCGTGTTTTTAACGTGAAAATACCGTGAAAAATGTGAATTTTTCACGTTCTGAAGTGCAAAAGGATCGTGTTTATGCTTTAAATCGATCAAATTCTAACGCGAAAACTATCCTATAAAAATGGGAAATTTTATCGCATTCCGACGTGAAAATTATCATGTAAAGATTTTACATTTATGAGGGTCTCACATAAAAATTATCATCAAAAATGCTGAAATTATCGCTTTATATATCCGTTAAAACAAAAAAACGTAGAAATTATGCGATACTGAATTCTTTTAATTTTCTGACATGACAGCAATGGGCTTCCGTAGTAGCCGTGTTCTAAAACATAGAAGGGAAAACACTGCATTATTTGTTTGTACTGATAGAAATGCTCTAAAACCCCTGACTTCTTGTAAGTCTCTTCTTTAAACACATTTCTATAGTCTCGCTTTTGTGTGACGTCCTTTCTAATTCTCTTTTATTTTCCTTTTATGAACATTTTTTATCCTCTCTCAATCTCCCAATGGCTCCCCTAAGTTTTTTTCTTTTCTTTTTTTTTCCTTGTTGTTGACTGAATAAAACACTTTATGTAAACTCTGCTTTTAAAATGTGCGGCATGCAGCGGTTTTAGGATCTCTGCCGGAGACTGTTTTTTTTTTTCACCCGTTGGCGTTTCTGTGCCACAGAAATGCAGATCGCTCTTACTTTCACTGAGGGCTGGGGACTGAGCCCGAGGAATGCAAACACAGAGTTGTTCTCCTTTGACTGGAAGAAGTCTTCATGGTCCTGAGGGGGGAGTAAAAAAAAACAACAACAGATAAACAAGGATGTTCTGAGTGAAACACAAACATCCTGTCCGCCGCGGCTTTTAATGTCGTACATTAATTGTGATGTCGTAGAGCGATGACGGATTACCTCGGCCACGCGGGGGGGGGGGGGGACGGCAGGCTGGGGCGGATAATCTGCCCCACCCGGGAAACTGGATTACGACGGGATTACAGAACAGCACGCAGGGTGGAGGAGGTGGAGTGGTGAACACCGACCGGGTGAACTCAAGTCACCCAGCGGTATTAAAACTCTACTTTACGGCCTCCAACGCGTTTTCTTTTCTAATCTCGTATTCTCGATTCTGTTGCTCGGGTATCTACTGTGACTGAATCCATTTTTCCAAAAAGACGATGGGGCGATTAGAAAATATATAAATAATTGTGTTATGTGTTTTGTAGTTCATTCATCCAAATTTAACTACATACATCAGTATATTTAAATTCAAATATTTAAATTCAAATATTTAAATTCAAACGGATATCAGCTACGATATATATATATATATATATATTATTCCTCAGATACCCCGCAGTAGCGATCCTCGTTGAAGATCTGCGGCGGGAGTGGGTTCCCCTTTTCCGGCCGCCTGTCCTGCGGGATGTTTCGGTACATCCAGAGCCGCTGCTCCTCCATCATGGTGATGTCTACTTCCTGGTAGCCGATTCGATTGGCCTCCAGAAAACCCACCACCGCCTGCTGATGCTTCTTTACCTGCAGATGTTGGATACGAGCAGAAGGAGGAAGAAAAGACGAGAGGATTGGGACATCAGCACATTCAAATAAAACTTTACATATCCAACAATTCATATTTTCGCCATGTAGGCGGAGCCTAAACGCTGTATGTATTAGGGCCGCAACGAATGACTGTTTTCAAATGTTAATCCATCAATTATTGAAAAGAGAATTCGATTAATCGGATCATTTATTTCTCCTGGTTCAATAATATAACTTATAATTAAAGTAAAAATAAAAATAAATACACAATTACTGGCCATATTGGTCTAGAAGGATCATTCTAGAAATGAACTATTCAGATCTATAATCAAATTTAAACGTTTGCTATTTATGTTACTCTTTGTCAAATGTGTTAAAAACCTCAGTAAGAAGAACCCCCCCCCCCCGCCTGTGTCTCAATAACACACAGTATGGCTTCAACTACTGAGGAGGCTCTTTAATTCCATCAGCTTTAACGTTCGTTACCCGCTGTAGGCGGCGGGCGCGGCAGCTTCCTGCGGTAACGTAATGTATTCGGCGGGAGTCTGGCCGTGTAAGTGAAACCGCGTGACGGGCCCGAGCTCCAAATTAGACGCAAACACAGTCCAGACATCTCAGACCTGCAGCTCTTGAGTGTTTTTCTCTGCTCGGCCTGTGAGTTCTAACATCGGACATAAGAGACGCAGTGACGACAGTGACAAGTAACCTAAGTTACGAAAAAATTCACGATTTCTCTATTGGTGTCAGAGTTTTGCAAACAAACTCTGAGTATCTCTGACATACTCTGTATTCGCTCATCTACTGTGCATTCCACTTCAGCGTCTCTTTTCAGCCCACTGACCACCCAGCTCCACCCCGTTTGTCTGTTTCTTCGGTTGTGGGCAGGATTATGGAAAAACTAAAAGACGGACTTGCGTGAAATTTTTACGCAGACTTCAGTTTTGGCAAATCTTAGAAGTAATTAAAATTTGGGGATGTTACGTGTTTCGCAGCATTTCAAATAAAATAAAACAATAAACTGTTGGGCGGCGTTACGTATGTAAGGCGACGTGTCCGCGGAATTCACCTGGAACTGATTTGTAAGCATTTTGAGCCGCATTCTTGGCGTGACTAAAGTTATTATATTATCTGATGCTATACGGGCGCGCACACATGATCGTCCAGATTCATCGCACACCAAAACATCGTCCCGTTACTCAACACACACGAAACCATGGTAACGGGCGCTTCACTTGAAAAGGCTTGCGTTTGAAGATGAATGCCATAAATGATTATCCTGCATGCAAAAACGTATTCTTCCAGGATATCCCGCCTTTATTGGAGACGACGATTAAACAAATAAATGTCATTAAAAGGCGTAAACGTAATGTTAGCCACGCTGCCCTGAGAGTTTTTCTGTGCCGCCGTCACGTCACGCATGGCCATTATTTTAATGATGTTAAGCGAGACAATGGCGCTTCTGTTTTACCGTCGAGACAATAAGAGAATCTCCTGGACAGACACGGAAACAATGCAGCCGAGTATCTGCTGGGTCGTTTGTTTTAAACAGACATTCCCTGTTTGTGGCCGTTGGACGTCTTTTTCAGGACGCTCACAGAAGGTGAATGAGTCACGAGGATTCTGACAAAAAAAAAAAAATGAGCGTTCTTTCCGGCCAAAGGTTAAAAGTTTGCCAACATCAACTGTTGGCTTCTGCTCTCAGCCAACGAGAACGCTGCTCTCCAAATCAGTTTTAATGATTTGACCTTCGTCTGAGCTCACAGGCAGAGAGGGCGGGGGTCTGAATGAGGAAAGAGGTGCCCCCGGTGAGGAAGAGTGAGAGAATGAGTCAGGGGAAGAATGAGTTCATTTCTGGTGTGTGTGTGTGTGTGTGTGTGTGTGTGTGCGTGTGTGTTTGTGTTTCGGTGTGTGTGTGTGTGTTTGTGTGTGTGTGTTTCGGTGTGTGTGTGTGTGTGTGTGTGTGTGTGTGTGTGTGTGTGTGTGTGTGTGTTTGTGTTTCGGTGTGTGTGTGTGTGTGTGTGTGTGTGTGTGTGTGTGTGTGTGTGTGTGTGTGTGTGTGTGTGTGTGTGTTTCGTTGTGCAGGCCTGAGATTATAAATTCTTCTGTCGGACCAAATACCAGTAAATAATAAATAACTAGAAAAGCACTAAGAGATCGCAAACCTCCGCTAAGTCACAACAGAACCTCTGGTTCAGGAAGAATTCATGCCGGTTTCTCCATTAATGTCTCCTAAAAACTCTTGAGTATCTCTCGCACCGCTTTTCCACTAACATTAACCTGGTGCTAGTGCCAGTGCTTAGTTGGTTCTACTCGCTCACCTACTAAGAACTGTGTTTGCAATTCCATTGGCAAGGAGCCGAGTCAGAGCCACGGCATTACGTCACCGTATAACGGAATCGGTTCTTGGCATTAGACCGGCAAAAGAGTTGGTGCTTGTCTGGCACCGGTTTTGAGAGCCAGGAGCTGGAGCTTAGGCTGACGAAAACCAAAGAACCGGTGCTAATTCAGGCTCTGGCTCCGAACTAGGCAAATACTCTGCAGCCGCTCGTCTCCTACACTTTCCACTTCACCGTCTCTGTTCAGCAAACTGAACCCTTGGCTCCACCCACAAAAGGAACATCGTTCGAGTCAAAGGATCAAAGGCAGAAAGAACCACAGTGTGACCTCACCGCCATATTTAACGTCAGCAAAATTTAATAAAATTTCATGCAAATCCGTCTGGTAGTTTTTTTTCCATAATCCTGCCCACAAAGAAAACAGAACCTCCTCGGCGGAAGTAATTACAGCAACAGTAAAATCTGATGAGACTCCGCCTGATGAGAACTGACCTCATTTACACTCCGTTCACTCCGTGGTGATGATTTGATTTCCTGATGATCTGCTGCGGTCAAACTGTAAGCTGCTGGTTTTCTGCAGCATTCAATAACATTCCTGTCTGTTTTTACAGATTTCATCTCCTGTCCTCCTCCGTCTCCGTCTCACATTACCAGCACATTCTCTTTTTTTTTTGTCTTTGACCCGCTTACATTCACTTCAGCGCAAACAAGCTGAGGCTGAGATCCAGCTTCACCTTCTCCTCTTCTCTATTCACTCACTTGTAACTCAATTCAAAAGGCGTTCAGAGTGAATTACGCTCACACGGACTCCACACTCACATAACTGACCCAAATTGTGGACCTTTTCAAGCGCACTGGACTGTGCTTTGTGTTAGAGGACAGAGAGAGAGAGAGAGAGAGAGAGAGAGAGAGAGAGAGAGAGAGAGAGAGAGGTTGTTGTTGCATGTATGTGTCATAGGATTAAAAATAACCCCTTTGTAAACAAAGATTGTGCAGCCCGCTGCGAGATGAGGCCTGATAAAATAAATATCTTACTCATTTGTCCCATTACCTAAGACGTGAGGCATTCGTGTAGGAGTGTTGTTGGACGATATTCTGCTCTTGCTCGGAATCAGCTGGATCGTCTCAGCAGCACATGGCCCCGTTCTTTCCGCAAGAAGTTCTACCGGACCGGGCTTTTCCAATATACGTTATTTATAGCCTTTGATGTCCCTGCTCAGCGTGAACGAGATGTGCGCCACTTGACCCGACCTGGTCATAACATGATGAAGAGGAAGGGGGCCTAGGAGGGAGCCGTGGGGGACACCACGGGTCAAAGGGGCCACGGCATTAATCATGACTTTTGAGAATGTCTTATTTGACAAGTAGTATTTTCTGGCATGTCACAAAGTTTACGAGGACTTACTGAACAGAATTATGACACTTCATACAACCAAGGGTCAAATCGTTTTTTTCTAAAAACAGAGGCTTTACCAAAACAGTGAAGAGATTTCCCTGAATGATGAAGGTGGGAACGATGAACTAATCTCATTTAAAAAGGGATATTTTCCATAAAATACTAAATGTATAATTCTTTTGTACTAATTAAAATCATACGGGAACCAACGATTCGTCCTTTTATGGTAAATTTAGAGTACCGACGCAATAAAATATGCAAACTCATTTTCCATCGCTTTTTTTGTCTCGGTGAGGACATCAAAGGGTTTTAAGAGTCCCGTCATCTCTTTATGTTTGATAAAAAATATCTCACAATCTCATTGAATACATATGAACTGGAAAAATCACTCAGAGGGCGAAAACCCAGGCAGAACAGTAACCCTAGGTTTAGGAAAAATGCCTTCAGATTTTCTAAAATGAATGTCCGAATTATTGCCAGCCTCTAAATCTACCCACAACTCCAACAAACTCTCTGAGCATCTCTGAAAACACTCTGCAGCCAGTCGTCTCCTGCGCCTTCCACTTCAGCGTCTCTGTTCAGCCCACTGAGGCCCCAGCTGTACCCCAAAAGGAACATCAAAGGAATCAAAGGATTAAAGGCAGCTATAACCACATTGTGACAAAAAACGTAATGTCACAAAAATGTGATCAACTCTAGGAAATGCCAAAATCTACCTCTGCGAAAAAAATGTATGCAAATGTGTCCGGTGGTTTTTTCTGTAATCCAACTCACAAACAAACAGACAAACCCACAGGAATGAAAACAGAACCTCCTTTAATGTCCTGCTCAGGGGGGGGCAGTTTGTGCCAACTGTTCTGATCTTCCAGGGGTCAGGGTGTTTTCAGGACCACTTTTCTCCTGTGGAAGAATAATTCCACATTTTTTTGTCCACGGTTTCGACATTGTATTGACCAAACGATTAATCGATCGATCTCGAAAATCACCGGCAGTGTTCGACGATCGATATATCGATAAGAAGGAAAAAAAAGTTCGAACATCGAACTTTATTCTTTATTAAAAAAACATAGATTTGTTATTCAGTGAGCATCTACACTATGAAGGAGCAGCAGGCCAGCTGGTAGAACACAACAACATGCTGAGCCATCATCATCATGCTCTCTCCAGAACAAACCAGGATTCTACAGAACATAATGTGGATCACCTGCGTGTCTGATTAAAAAATGCTGATTCCCACTTTCGCTCAGGTGGATGAACCACTGTGACGAAATACCGACCAACACTATACGATAATAAAGATTTGACATTAAACTGTGAAAAAAGAGAAGCTCCAATCACTCACCGCGATAGAACCCGATGAAGAGGCGACGTAAACCTTGATGACCATTTTAATCCCAACTGTACGTTAATTGTTTATTTGGCGCCGTTTTTTTTATTTTATTTTATTACCAAAACTCTCAGCTACAGACTTAAAACTGCAGGCTGTGCTTCAGATGAGAGAGGAGGAGAGTCTATTTAAACTGAGGCATGATCGTAAAACAGCGTGAGACCAATCGTACACTGGCACCCACCGATTCGTCTGCTCAGATGCGACGGATCACATAAAGCGCTGGACTTCCGGTCGGACTTTTCAAAATAATATAAAATATCGTCATGGGGACTCTTGCAGCGAGATGGGACAGAATCTGGAAGTGTGGAACAAAAGAAAGAGAAAATTTCTTACATTAGGATAACAATGAGTGGTGGATCATTAAACATCTGTGTCTCTTCGTCAGTTTTCTTCCCCATTTTTCCCATTAAAAAGGTTTTTTTGGGGTGTTGGTCCTGACCCAGGACGAGGGACAGCATGTACTCTTATATGCATGACTTGTTAAGTTTCCCCTAAATCTCTCAGTGTAACACTATTTAACAGTTTTGTGGGTTTTCACTGACATTGATAAAGACTTTTGTTTTTACTTTAGAGGGTTTTTTCCCTCCCCCACTTAGTTTTACTAACATTCGCAGTTTATTTTGAAAGGAAAGCGTTTCCTTTTGCTTGGACTCTGATCAAGTCTGCTAACTTGATTATAAAAGTTGCAGCAAGCATTTGGAAAATATAGTAGAAGGTATTATCTATCTATTAAAAATAATGTTTTCAATAAGTTTTTCACAGGATACGAAAGAAAACCTCAGCAGCAGATGAAGGTCACAAATGTCGTTTATTATCTTGCAGATGGAAAGATTACAAACAGATAATAACATAATAATAACATCAATTTAAAAATAAAAGGGAAGATTTTTGTTTAGTCCATGTGTCTAGTAATACTATTGTGTTGTTGTAGGGTCTTTGTAAACATCGTAAGAAGTAATAATAATATACAGCAACCTACAAAATTAGTGGTTACCTATGAAAAGAAAAATTAGTAAAATGAGATTCAAAAAAAAAAAAAAAATGGTCAGAATCTTATTTTATTTGATATGTGATTATTATATTATACTCTAGTATTTAATTTGTGGCCAGTAAATATTCTGGTACCGGAACCAGATAAAGAACCCCTAGGATTATTGAAGAAATAAGTAAAATGAGACTCAAAGTATGTGTTTATCGTCCAAACCCATGATCTTTAACAACAATTACATTTTTTATCGAACCTCTAACTCACATATATATATAAATTTTAAAAAAACATGACATCCTTAACACGAAACGTTTTTCTCTTAGACTTGTGCGCCACAATTATTGGCAACCTGCATTTAATATTTTGCTCATCCTGGTAGAAGGTTCAACCAAGGCCCACTTTAACTTTTATGATGTATTTTCACAAGGTGTCAAGGGCCTTTGGATGAAAATCAGACCCACTACATCGTAGATCCACCACCATACTTCATGGTGGTTATGAGGGGCTTTTCTCTATGGCTTTCTTAGTTCCTAAGTCACACCTAACTTCGATGTTTGTAGTAGAAAAAGCTCTAAATTGGTCTCTTTTGACCTTTGAACTTCTTCCATTGAATGGCCCAGTGGTGTTTGTCAAACTGTAGGAGCTTTAGCTTGTGTGTGGATGACAGCAGACCCACCTGCCCTCCTAAGGTACTCTCCTAAACAGGTGGTGTTGGTGTAGGCGCCATCTGATGGTGGCTAGGGAGACCTTCTGATTTTGTCTTTTATAAATATATTTTTTTTGTGCCCATAAATGATCTTTTAGGGCACCACAGCACATGCCTACACACTTCAATTGGTGTCTGGACTGAACTCCTCCACACCTATAAAAGTCCAAGTCTTTAAAAAAGATTGCGTTGTTTCTGTTATTACACCAAAATGAAAGATTACAGTTCAAAGTAGCTTATCCCATAGTTGTCATTTGATTTACTTTAGACAATTGTATGATACTGCTGCATGCTAAGTTTGCTACAGAAACCCAAAATATAGGTACAATCGTATTGCTTGAATGCTACATGTGGCCATCATGATGTTTCAGCATACATTATTGAAATACAACTAAACTACGGTTGACTTCTTAACATAAAATGGCCTAATTGACACCCCACTAAGTTTTGGTGAAAATAGTCATTGTGGTTTTAGTGTGTTCAATGTGCACGCCTTAGAAAACATGCACACCTTACTGCCTTAAAAGATAAGGTTTATATTAACCCAAACTAAAATGTGAAGAATCACATTCAGCTCGATAGTTCTTGCAATGACTGAATAATATGAAGTGTATATAACAAGAGGCCTCCTTAAGGAGGGCTTTAAAATCCATGCCGCCAGCGAAGAAGAGTCAATCCCAATCAGAATAGTCGTGGACAGAAGTGAATCACCAAAACATGAGCAACAGCGCCGCTCTCTCCGCCTCTGGTGGAGCAGTGGTACTGCAGGCGCTGCTGTGGTTGCCATGGTACGGCGTCAGCGGCAGGACCGGAGCAAATCTCCAGGCGTGTACTAAACAAACACTTCAAGCCCTTAATGGTCAGAATTACTGCTTTCCCCACACCTTGTGCGTCTTTTAGAACGATAGCCATTGTTGTGTTTTCAAAAAAGGACGGACAGCTCTGTGTTTTATTAGGAACGGTAGCTAATCTAGCTAAGCTAAAGTTAAGGCTAGCTGAGGAGTAGGTGAAGCTAGGTAGCCAACGGCAGCTCGTCGACTCTGAACAACATGTTCATTTGGCATAAAGTTGTGGAAAGTTGGCGCAATATAAAGGAATGACTGCGGAGAAGCATCGCGTAGACGTCAGCAGACGCAGACAGGTAATTTTGAACTACGTCCCACCTGTTGACTGTTATTCCTGGATGCTATGCTAGCATCGTGAGCTACCATCAATCCTCATCACCGTTAATTAGCTTTAATGTCAGGACGGCGAGAGGATATAAGTTTTATTTTCGTTCATTCCCACCTCTTATTCTCAACGCGAGGAAAGGAGCCACACATAAATATATATATATATATATATAAACATATATGTGGGTTTGGTTCCGAGGTACTTTTACAGCTACGTGAAATCTCAGTCTCACAACAACAGACGTCAACAACAGACGGTCCGTTTTAAATGCAATCTGTTCGTGACACAGAGAGAAAGAAGCAGAGATCTCGAGTACGACATCTGTTTCTTGTATTTACTTTCACCAGGAAGCTTTTTGCTCGACTGACAATATCAGGAGCCAGAAAATGATGGGAATGTAATATAACAGCCTGTGTGGTGAGTGTTGATATATGACTTATATATACTATATATATATATATATATATATATATATATATTTAATAAAGTATGAATTATTATTATTTTAAATAAGATGCATTTCTGACGATTTAATTATCATCTTTTTTTCCTTTTTTTGTTTTTATTTTCGCCGGAAACGTTTGTTTGGAAATGCCACTGAAGTTGTGAAATGTTTTTTTCACAGAAATATTTATTAGTAGTAAGACACAAGGAGAAAAAAAACCCTCAAGAGTCATTCTCCCTCTGCCATGCAGGTCATGTTTTTATTGCCCTGTATCCATCTGTCTGGTAGTTGTTGTTGTTGTTGTTGTTGTTTTGGTTCTTAGAAAGCAGAAATATTTTTAAAAAGGTCTTAACGGATGTTAATGAATAGAAAAAAACTATCTGGATCAAAAACAGGTGTTCCTTCAAACTACAGGTGATCCTGGAAGGGAAGAGTTTCACCTAAGGATTGCCTTGTATAAAAACTAAGGAAATAAAAGTATATACCTTTCTGGCTTTCAAAATAAGACACACGTTATTATAAATACAACAAACAAAAATGCATGATGGGAAATCCAGATTGCACTTAGAAAATATAATATGATTGTTCAATAAATCAGCAGGGCAGACTGTTATTTTTTAAATGTAGCAGCGGTTTGTGATTTCATTCTTTCACACAGAATTCCAACTATTATATGATGTTGCTAAGTGACCGGAACACACAACATGAAAAAAAACAACAGCAACTACATGAGATGGTTTCATATTACTGTTTTGGATAAGTATTGCTATCAGTTTATTATTGGACTTATGATAATGATAATAAAAGTCTGCTAAATCAGGTATTATTATTGTTTAAAAAAACCCAATGTGCTTAATTGTTTCACTTTTTATGCTTGAATTCCACGCAGCGTCTCTCCCCAGAGTGACAACATGGAATCTGAAAAGACGGGCGGCCGTTACCAAGACAACCGGAACGCCAGCCGAAGCCGTCAGTCAGTCCGGAGCACAAAGAGCGATTCCAGAGAGTCGTCCCTCCCGCAGCACAAAAATGACTTCAGGGACCAGATCCAGCAGGACGAGGATGAAAAGGGCGACTGTGCCGAGAGCAGAACGAAAACCAGGAACTGTCACCCAGATCCGGATCAGGACGAGGTGTCGGAGGGAGAGGAGCGCAGGAGTCGTCAGTCGTTTTACTCCGATGCCTATGAGAGCGTGTCTCCTTCGGAACGCTCCATCTCGCCGTTCTCACGGTCCCGGACTCCGTCTCCTGCCCCCCACAAAGGGATGCGAGCAAAAAGGATTTCTAGCAGTCTTATCTACAAGACAGGTGAGAAAAGAAACGACGTCTGCAGGGACAAATGGAGGAAACAAACTGAACTTCTACTCATGACATTTCTTGTATCGACCAGTAGATGGCAGCGTAAGACGTATTCGGATATTTGTGTGGGTTCTTTTCTTTACCTTGAACTTTGACCCGCGCCTCAGTTATTATAGACACGTAATATGAAGCTCTGTACAAAATATTATTTAAAAACCATCAAGTTTCATTTGGATCAGTGTTTAAGGAGGGGCTGTTGCTCGGTAGGTGGGAGGGGTCGTCCCCCAAATGGAAGATTGCTAACAGTCCTAGCCCCAGAACGTGGGTGTCAAACCCAATCACACGGTAATAATTCAGTCTGCATCAAATGAACCATGTCGAATCTGAGGTATTATGACAATTTTATCCTGTTTTATTGATTCCTTTGATATAATTCTGAACAAAACTAGAACAGAAAATAGTCAAATAACAGATAAAATTCAAAATAGGTCAGCATGACTCATTTTTTTTACGTCTCCCTCTCTGTCGGCGGTGTGTCCGGGAATCACTTCCAATCAAAATGTTCTGAATTCACAGGAATCGACATCAGCCGGGAAACTTTATTCTTCATATGACAAAGTTAAATCCAAAATCAATCAATCGGTTTGTGATTCAAAATATCAACAAAAAAGAAGTTGAAAGGACCCTCGGTAAAACGTTTGTGCCGATTTAGCCGTTTCTTTCAATCTGCCACCGTTAAACAGTAAAAGTAGACTGCTGCTCCTCGTTTCTGTTCCTGCAGCCAGGAGCAGCTGCACCTCAGGAAACAGTCAGGCGCAGGAATATCAATGCTGTGCATTGTGGGAGTTTCGTAGCATCTGTGGTGTTTGTGCTGTATTCTAGTGGGCCAGTCATATTAGAAATCAGATATCGTCTCGGGGGCTGGATATAACTGGCCTCGAGTTTGACAAATGTTGTCACCTGTGTGCCCCGTACTCAGCAGGTGGAGTGGGACGTCGGGGTGGGTCACGCCCACATCATCCAGGTGGCCAACACCGCAGGGGAGTGCGTTCCCAAAGCAAGGAGTCCACCCCACCCAAAGATTTAGATCTGGTGACCAAGAGGATGCTGTCAGCCCGCCTGCTCAAGATCAATGAGCTGCACAACAACCTCGCCGAACTACAGCGGCGCACCGACGAGCTGCAGAAGGAGAACCGCATTCTCCGACAGGTAGACCTGACCCCCACCTGTTCCAAACTCAAGTCCGTCTGCATAACCTCTAACATTCCTCCACATCCCGAGCGACCCTGGCATCCCCGACAAAACTGATTCTCCTCCGTTCCACCTCACAGCTCCATGTGCGTCAAGAGAAAGCCCTGCAGCGCTACGACGACACGGAGAGCGAGATCTCTCAGCTACTGTCGCGCCACAATAACGAGACGCAGGTGCTGCGCGAGCAGCTCCGGCGCAATCAGGAGCGAGGGCGGGCGACCGAGCGGCAGTTGAGGGACAGCGAGGAGCAGCTGCACAGGAGCCAGAAAACGATCGGGCGGCTGAAGAAGCTGGTCGACCAGCAGGAGCTGGGAACCAGAGATGAGCTGAGCCGCAAACTGGACAAGGAGAAGAACCGGGCCCAAGAAGCAGAGCAAAAGATTAAGGTACGTTTAAGTAGGCGTCATTTATTTACTTATTGAAAAGCTCAGAGCTCATGAATAAGTGAACTTGGGCTACCGGAGACTCCCAGTTCGAAATATTTGGAATTTAGTTTTGACTCTTTGCTCATTAAATGTTTTTACCAGTCTGTTTGCGAAGTAGCTAATAAGCAGTTTTCACTTTTAATGACATCATATTTGAATGTTTCAAAATCTGAAGTCCATTATGCAAATTTCACGATCAAAACTTTTAATCGCGCGGAAGTTTGAACTTCCTTTTTCCCCGTCTAATGTGTTTAAAGGAGCTCGAACGCAACATGGAGCTGAGCACCAACAGTTTCACAAGACAGCTGGCTGCAGAGAGGAAGAAGACTGTCGGCGCCCAGGAGGAAACCAGGACCCTGCAGGAGCAGCTGGAGCGCCTGACCAGTAAACTCAAGGTCCAAACTCGCCAGAAAAAAGGGCCCGAAGTTACCGGCAGAAAGAACCAGAACCTCTCTTTATGTCTGTGCTTGAAAAGCAGATTGTTCAGGGTTTGAAATTTTCACTTTGTCGCTCCAATGTCTCATCAGGAGAAGGAGAGAGAGCTGGACACCAAGAACATCTACGCCAACCGCAAGATGAAGCCCTCGCTGAAGACCGATGCCGACAGCGGCACGAAGCGGAAAGGTCTGCCTAGCTTTTGGTTTCT
>JBBDHG010000171.1:137500-197500 GCA_037951165.1 Lophius americanus
AGAGGAGTCATGTGAGACGGTTCCCAAACGGTATAAAAGCCAATCCGGAGCGCTCTTTATTCCACAATCAAGAAAAACATTCTTACTATTATTATAAAAAGAAATATTTTTTTTTTTTGCTAAAGACTTGACAATAATAATTTATTCTTTATTCTTCATGTCGCTTTTCTCGTATCAAGTCATAATTAGACGTCGCTCTTATGTCGACACAGACGTTCAGAGTTTTGCAGAAACAGGACTTTCGGCACTGATCTTGAATCTGAAGGAGTTCCTCAATAATAATTTGCTCTTATTGTCGCATCAATATCGCGGTTTCTCCTTTTTGTTTCACATTTCGGACGTTCATTTTTGGAGTTGTCGTCATAACATTTCATCACATGGCAGGTCGACAATCACAGAAAACCTTCTGCAGGAATGACAATCATATAAAACAGCTTATATTTTTAACACACGAGCTCAAACTTTAACATCCAGGGAAAAACTGACACTGATTAATGAATAGAGAAATAAAAACTTCTTATTTTTTCTTGTTGAATGCGTGTTTTTATAACAGACATACTTTTTTTATATTTGACTTGCATGAGAAGAGGACACCGGCAGTGTCCTGGTTCCCCGCACCGGTGAGACCCGGCACTTAAAGCGGCCATGAACAATTCAGCAAAAATACTCTTATTATTATTATAATCTACCTTTATTTATTCTGAGTGTAGCTGTAAAAGTGTTATAAGTCTGTACGATTTTTCCCACGTGTATATTTTCAAAGATTTTCTTTTTCATTCGGGCAGAAGTTATAAATTATTTTTTCTTTTGCATAAAAAGTCTAGCCGATGAAAACTTTGTGAGTTATTAGTCCGTGTTTATGTTTCGCGTTGTCCAATAAAAAGACATTTGATGAGTCGGCTCGTTGTTGTACGAGCACCGTTCTTACTCAAACCAAACCTGACGAAGCTTTCCTGCTCTTCGTCACGTACAGCAGGACCGACTACAGTTTGTAAATGTCTGCGGCTCCAAACGTTGGGAAAGGGAGAAGCCAAAACGACAGCGGTCTCCTCCTGTGGGGGCACCAAGACCCCAAACCCCCCCCTTAAGTGTTCAAGCAAAGCTATGGCTATTAGCGCTTATTAGTGATAGAGTGATAGGAAGAGGAAGAACGTGCAGGTGAGGAAGTGGAAACACAGCAGGAAGTAGATCTTTTTGTCAGCCATTCCATGTCTGAAGGAGACGCATCGGATGGATTGTTCAAAACGGGAATGTGAAGAAACAAAGTGCGTATGAAAGGCTGACTGAATGAAACGTGACCCTTAGTGATTCATTTCCCTTTGCTGACCAGATGATGGCGCTATAAGACACGCCCTCATTTCCTCTTTCCCCCATGCACACAAACTTATAAGTTTATTTGAACATTCTGAAAGTTCTCGACTTAGTATGTTGTCATGAGTAAAGCGTCATATTCAAGTTATTTTGGAATAGTGTGTGCGCTCTACAGTGTCTGTCTGCCTGTCTGTCTGTCTGCCTGCTAGTATGGTGGCCGACAGGCACAAATGTGCATCTTCAGAAAACATCTTACCGCAGAAAACAAGTTGCAAATACCACAACACATTAAGAAAACACGCCGCAAACACCACAGCACATTAAAAAAACAATCTGCAAATACCACAGCACATTAAGAAAACACGTAAAACGGAGCAACAACGAAGACGGACAGCCGACTTCAGAGATGCTGGTCACGAACCAAAACAAGTGCATCCAGATATTTTTCATCAATGTTTCTCATTATTTGCAGAAGTTAGGACATTAAACATCGATTTGAGCTGTGAAAAAAACGATGGTTAATTTATTTTGGACTTGCCTGTCACGATTTATCACTATTCACACATCCTCTCTTTACATTACGTGGGGGAAAAAAGCAACGTTTGGATTTATTTACTTTGACAGGATGAGTTTCTCATAGAAAATGTGATTAATTTGCTTAGAATTTTATTCAATTGTATAGCCAAGATCCAAATTTCTTCAAAAAAAACCAAAAACGTCCTGGAACTGACTGACTAAGTCAACCTTTAAATCGTTTCAATATCTGAATGTACGAATAAAAAAAGCTGTGAAAATCAATAACCAGCGCCACAAGACATGCATTTAAACATATATTTATATTATTAATATCATTATTACGATGACTAAACCTCTGGTGTATTTTAAAATGTGCGTTTGTTTAAGTTATATACAAAAGATTGACTGTCAGGTTAGAATGTGTGCGTCTGTGTGTGTATTATAATATCTGCTTAATATGCTGGTGACCTGTCGGCCACTGTAACCTAGATTTAATTATTCCTAACGACTAAAAACGGTGACCGTACGATCATAAAATTATTTATATTATTATATTTTATATGAAATCGCTCTAAGTGCTCTCCTACCAATCCTTACTCCTTCTTCCTACGGTAGGCGACATCCTTTCACTTATATAAACGTCGTTAATTCCTTCTTCATTTTCAAGGCTCCCTTTCTTCCTGTCATGTGTTTGACCACTAAGATGGCGGCGGTCCACCACACGCCCCGCCTTCTGTGATGTCATCCTAATAGGCCATTACTTTCATCTAAGATGCCAGACACGGCACCTGCCAATAAGATAAGTCACATCTGTTTGTATATTTAGTGTCACCAGGGAGCTTGTGACCCAACTACATATTTAAGACCAGTGCACAAACAGTATTGCTGGCTGGTTTTGCAGAAGATTTCTAAAAGGTCCCAACAGATTTTATTGAATGTCTGTGCAAAGGTGGCCTTTTGACTGGGGAGGAGGTGATTAGGATTTTGAAGATATAAATATTTTTCAATTCTTTTATGGTTATTGGTAAAAAAAACTCTTTTTTGCGTGAAATGAACCACGTGTCGTCGATCCAAAAACGGAAAAAAACGTTTTCAAATACAGGTTTGTATTCAAGTGAAGCCTTTTTCCGTCCTCGCGCTCGCTGACAGTGATGCTCCATGAACACGTGTACCGCTATAAAACAATCAAAAGGAAGATTCCCTCGTTTAATAAACACTAGTAGAATCAGTCGGACTTTTTTATCCATCAAGACAGAATGGTTACATACGTGTCCACTTCCGTTCAACCCTTCAAAATAAAAGCATCCCCGGTAATGTTCACCCAAAGGATCCATAAATGTAATAAGAGCACATAAATCATAAAAATATGTTCCTTAAGAAACAAATTTGAGGGACAAATGTAGGAAAATACTCACTTTTCGCCTAATTCAAAGAGTAAAACCGAAAGCACCCCACTTTTAGACTTTCAAAATAAAAGAATGTCTTTATTATCAATTCAAACACAGTCACAATCCTATAGCATTAATTATGCAGTCAATACAGTATAATATATGTAAAACTGTAGTGATAAATATTAAAGATATATGTAGAAGCTACAATAAAATACATGTTTACGATTTAATACTGGTATCTACAGTCAACACAATAAAAGCATCAGCCCAAACATTTCACATTTACTTATTTTTTAATCATACAATCGATCATCAAACTTTTTTCACCGCGTAGCACCTTTACAGGTACTTCATAAATGATTAATGGAGCGAGACATAGATTATTTTAATCTAGTGAAGTTAGTTAAATTACACAAACAAGAAGAAAATATGACTCAAGGAAAAACTGTTTTTATAGGGAAAAAAAAATCCAGTTAAAACTAAAAAGAAAGCAGAATAAATACTAATATCAAACGGTAAAATGCTAAAACATAAAATTATAAGACATGACATAAAAATGAACCAGACAGAATAGATGTGACATTAGTTTTATTTTTAAAAATATCGAAAAATAGGAAAGCGTTACACAAGCTCAGCCTGCTGGTTATAAAAATATACGATACAACGTTGAACTAAAGTATTTCTGTTCAATCATATTATCTCTGAAAAAACAAAAAATCCAAATGTCATCCATTGTTGTCCATTCTCTTATGTTTTGGATCCCCCGCGCCGTTTCTTCTCAAAGCGACGACATGGAACCCAAACATGTGAGTCAGAACCAGAGTCATCAGTCCTTCCAGTACAAGAAGAACTTCTGCGACGAGAGCCAGAATGAAGAGGAAACCGATCCGGACAAGGACCGGGTATCGGATGAAGAGGTGCAGAGGGCCTGTGAGACATTTTACTACGACGGCTACGAGAGCGAATGTCCGTCAAAGCGCTCCAGCACGCCATCTTCACAGTCCATGACTCCCCCTCGCACTCGTCGGAGAGAGGTTTCAGACAAGACAGGTATGTCACCGAAGGACGACTGATTACTTTTACTTCGCTGTCCGGTTGATCACACAGTAGAATTCTCCAGCTGAGTGTCTATTTACAAAGTTCCACAAAAGTTTGTAACCAAAGGTAATAATAATAATACATTTAATTTATAATGCAAACTTTTATGAACGTTTTTGTATCCCCGAAAAAGTCGGGGAAGTCATGGAATCATCTTCGCTGCCGCCACAGATCCTTAATCTTAGCGTTATAACTCAAAAACCGTTTCGTCGATCCATTTCCAGCTTTAAATCCACGTAGACCTTATTGAGATGAAGAACTGGAGTGATTTTGTTAAAGGACGGTGGTATATTTCCAACAATAGGGGGAGCTTTAACTACAAACGTTTTTGGGGCCATAATTTCTCAACCGTTGGTCCGATTTAGTCCAAAAGTTGTGCAGAATAATCAACTTGAGGAGATCAAACTTGTGTATATCATGTTTTTCTTAAATAGTTAATTTGTTATTCCCTAGGCAGAGTTTTTCTTTCTCCAAACAAAAACTGTTTTTCTGACATAACTTCCCAACAATGTTTTCTGAACAGAACTCAAAAACTACCTCATGGATCATTTTTAAATCTTATACCCACATAGACCTTAGTGCGAGGAAGAAGTGAAGTGATTTTGGGAAAGGTCTCTTGTATAATTCCAACACTAGGCGGAGCTGTGCTTCTTGTTTAACACACTAGGGGGAGCATTTTTACGAGAAAAAAAAAATGTTTTCTGGACAGAACTTCTAAACCGTTGATTCGATTTAGCCATAAAAGTTGGTGCGTAAGAATTGACTCGAGGAGATCTATCTTGTTTAAATTATATTTTCCTGTAATAGTTCTTATGTTACTCACATCGGGGAACAGAAATACTGTGGCGATAACTTCACATGTAATTTGAGGAATCATGGAATTGCTTGAACGTCAACATCCGTCCAGGAGGTTCCGCCTTCACCCGTTCAGTCCTATGAAGGTTCCTGCCTCTCACGACCTTGACGTCACTCCGACGTAAAGTGTGTTTCTCTGCCTCGTAGGCGGCGTGGCACGCCGGGGTGGTGTTTACCCGCAGCACCGAGATGGACGACCCCCGACAAAGCAGCATCGCAAAGGCGGGCATTTAGAAGGCAAGCAGTCCAGCCCCTCTAAAGGCCTGAATCTGGTCGCCAAAACCAAGCTGTCCACTCAAATGATAAAGATCGATCAGCTGAGTAACGCGCTGGTGGATCTACAGCGTCACACCGACGAGCTGCAGAGGGAGAATCAAACTCTCAGAAAGGTAGACCTGAGCGTCTAGTTAAGTTTCAGATCGATCGACAACATTTGACCTTTTTTTGCTCTGGCTCCCCATTTTGAACATCCTAGAATCTGATTATTGTTGTTTTTTTTTTCATTTCACAGCTTCACCTACGTCAAGAGAGAGCCTTGCAGCGCTTCAGTAACACGGAAATGGAGATCTCTCAGCTGCTGGCGCGCCACACCAACGAGACCCGCGTGCTGCGCGAGCATCTGCGGCGCACTCAGGAGCGAGGGCGGGCGTCAGAGCGCCATCTAAGGGACAACGAGGAGCAGCTGCACAAGAGTCAGGCAACGATCGCCCGGCTGAGGAAGCTGGTGGACCAGCGAGAGCTCGGAACCAGAGATGAGCTGAGCCGCAAACTGGAGCGAGAGAAGGTGCAGGTCCAACAAGCAGAACAAAAGATTAAGGTAAACTTATTATTATGGGTTTTTTATTACCCCGAACAGTCGGGAGTTATTCTGTGGAATCATCATCCTTCGCGTTCACGCGATAACTCAAAAACTACTTCATGGATCATTCTCAGATTTAACATCCACGTAGATTTCAGTGTGAGGAAGAACTGGATTGAATTTCATATCCCCAACACAATGGGGAGCTTTATCGCTGAAGGTTTTCCGGCCATCATTTTTCGACCGTTGGCTCGATTTAGCCCAAATTTGATGCTCATGAATCGTCTCAAGGAAATATATGTAATATTAATCAATATTAATCGGCTTTCGGGGATTTACCCTTGCCGTCGGTGACGACCGCATAGGTCGAGCTGAAGGTGGCGGCGTAGAGCAGTTCCTACGCTCGGATTACGTTCTGTACTCATGTATGGAGTTCTAACCCTGATTGAAGGAACAACAACAACAACAACAACAACATTCATGTGTGCTTAAAGGAACTGGAGCACAAAATGGAGCTGAGCACCAGCAGTTACAAGAGACAGCTGGCTGCAGAGAGGAAGAAGACCGTCAGCGCCCAAAAGGAGATCAAGACTCAGAAGGAGGAGATGGAACAGCTGACCAACAAATTCAAGGTCCGTATATACAGAAATATGCCAAAACATACCGGCTGAAAGAAATGAACTCTTTCTTACGAAGCCCCTCCGGTGACACGGAAGGGAAAAAATGATGTCATGGTCATGAGGTCATAAGGCGTGGGATTGTGTCATTGTCCCGCGAGATAATTATGTTGTGGTGTAAGTAAATAAGGCGAAGGAATAACTTATAATGTCGCAGGAACGATTTTTTAAAATGCGGCCATATGATTAAAAAACTCCCTCGCCTTAATTAATCCTGGGAACAGCTTAATTAGTTGTGGGAACAACTTATTATATCATGGCCACGACTTAATAAGTTATGAGTTATTAACAGATACGATTTCATCTTGTGGGGGATAAAATCTTGTGAGATTTCATCTTGTGGGGGATAAAATCTTGTGAGATTTCATCATGTGGGGGATAAGATCTTGTGAGATTTCATCTTGTGGGGGATAAAATCTTGTGAGATTTCATCTTGTGGGGGATAAAATCTTGTGAGATTTCATCATGTGGGGGATAAGATCTTGTGAGATTTCATCATGTGGGGGATAAGATCTTGTGAGATTTCATCTTGTGGGGGATAAAATCTTGTGAGATTTCATCATGTGGGGGATAAGATCTTGTGAGATTTCATCTTGTGGGGGATAAAATCTTGTGAGATTTCATCTTGTGGGGGATAAAATCTTACGAGATTTCATCATGTGGGGGATAAAATCTTATGAGATTTCATCTTGTGGGGGATAAAATCTTATGAGATTTCATCATGTGGGGTCATCTCGTGGCCACAAATAAATTAGGCATGGGAAAGACTAGTTATCTCGTGGGAACGAGTCGTTATCAGACAAGATAAAGATAAAATCTCACAAGATAAAATCTCACAAGATAAAATCTCACAAGATAAAATCTCACAAGATAAAATCTCACAAGATAAAATCTCACAAGCTAAAATCTTTAACGAGTTGTTGAGTCGTGAACACGACTTATTAAGACATGCAAACGAGATAATCGCAAGATAATTATGTCGTGGCCATGAGTTAATTAAGCGAGGGAATGACTCATTACCTTGTGGGAACAAGATTTGAAGGCGTGGCCACAACATTAAAGAACTCCTTCCAACGCCTTAATAAATCATGTCTGTGAGTTTGTGAGATAATTATGTCGTGGCCATGAGTTAATAAGGCGGGACGAAGACTAATTATCCCGTGGAAACGAGCTGTCGGTTCGTAACCACGAGATAAAAACTCATTCCCCCGCCTGACTAAGATGTGACCACGAGATATTTTGTTTTTTCTCCGATGTCATCAGAGGGGCTCCGTACTTTCTTCATGATGGTGCATAAAAAAAACAACAACAACAAATCGCTCAGTGAATAAAATTGTCACTTTCTAATCAGGAGAAAGAAAAAGAACTTTACGCCAAGATCGTTTACACCAACCGCACGATAAAGCGCTCGGAAAGAAGCAGCACCGACAACGGGCCAAAGCAGAAAGGTGGGTCCAACCTTCAGATTCTGCTCATGCATTCATAAACTGGAATATAATTCTGTTTTGTTTTTTGGACTCAGGCAGCGGACAGAACTGCACCAAAGCGGCGCCGACCGAAGACGGCCTGAGTGAAAAGTTCATCCGTCAGGCGGGAGACGGACATTCCCAGCAGGAGCATCAGACGATGCAGGACAGGGAGGAATTTGCGAGGGAGAAAGCGCGAGTGAGGCAGCATCCCGGCCGCGAGGGGAAGGAACCCAGACCCGGAGGTGGTGAGAGAAGCTCAGAACGTCCCTGGAGCGTGGAGAAAACTGCCGAGTACTAAACCGGTTATAGCTGCGTGGTTTCAATCCACAGGTGGTGAAAAAGACCAGGAGGACCGGGAGAGGACGGGTCTGCTGTTGAACCAGGACGAGGAGAATAACAGGAACGACAGGGACGATGGAGCTGTGGGAGGAGCTGGGAGGAGGGCGCCCAAGTCGCTCATCTCCAATGAGGATCTGGCGTTCGGAAACTACGCCATGTGTTTCGGAAACCCAGCTTCTCGGGGTCTGCCAGTCTTCCCCTCGTCCCCGCCCAAAGAGGACGGGGACTCCGCCTTGGAGGCGATAGGAGTGTTCAGCCTCCGAGTGATGGAGACGGAGAAGGAGAAGGAGGCGGAGAGGGGAGTGGAGAAGGACAGGAAGTCTCACCTCATGCAGCAGTTGTTCGAGTCCATGGCGACACCCGCGAGTGACAGTGTGAGCGGCTTGATTAAAACAAAGGTGCTCAGCTGTCCTCCAGCCACCCATGAAGTATGCAGGGGAACTTCTTGAAGGGGGACTTTCCCAGGAGGATTCCTCGGCTTCGGTGGAAGAACTCGCTGGAGGGATGGCACAAATCACAGGGTCTGTATATAAGTAGAAACATTTGGAACAAAATCTTAAATCCTTCTTTTCCTCGCGGTGAAGAACATTTGTGAGAAAATGAACATAAGAGGTTTTCTTGGATCTATTAAATGATGCAACGACGCCTCCCACAATTATACTTCAGCTTCTCTCCATCCTTCTCTGCTTCTAGGATTCCTGCTTTTCTTTACAACAAAAACACAGTAAAAAAGAAACATCAACAATTTTGCAATCCGTTGTTTCACAAATGTTTTTCGTTTGGCAGCTAACGGAAGATAAAGTGAATAGTTCAAAAACTTCCTGCTGCTGCTTCCTTTCTCTACGCCACACATGTCAGACTTAAGGCCCGCGGGTCAATATCTCATTTTTATAATAACTAGTCCGCTGGTATAGAGCACAAACACCAGGGAGAGAGAGGGAGGGAGAGAGAAAGAGAGGGGGAGAGAGAGGGAAAGATGGAGAGAAAGAGAGAGGGGGGGGAAGAGATAGAGAAGGAGAGATAGGGGGAGAGGGAAAGAGAGAGAGATGGAAAGAAAGAGTGAAAAAGAGAGAAAGAGGGAAAGAGTGAGCGAGAAAGAGAGAGGAGGAAAGAGAGAAAGATGGGGGAGA
The DNA here is from genome assembly GCA_037951165.1 of Lophius americanus. Classification (NCBI taxonomy): domain Eukaryota; kingdom Metazoa; phylum Chordata; class Actinopteri; order Lophiiformes; family Lophiidae; genus Lophius; species Lophius americanus. The sequence continues at coordinate 147,086 of JBBDHG010000171.1, forward strand.
AGAGAGAGAGGGTATGACATAGAGAAAGAGAGGCATAGGGAAAGAGATTGAGAGGGGGAAAGAGAGAGAGACAGAGGGAAAGAGAGAGAGAGAAAGACAGAGAGTTGGGAAGAAAGGGGGGAAAGAGAGATAGAGGGAAAGAGAGAGAGACAGAGGGAATTGAAGAGAGAGGGAAAGAGAGAGAGAGGGAATTGGAGAGAGGGGGACAGAGAGAGAGAGAGAGGGAATTGGAGAGAGGGGGACAGAGAGAGAGAGAGAGGGAAAGAGAGAAAAGGGGAAAGAGAGAGAGAGAGAGGGAATGAGAGAGAGAGGGAGAAGTAAAGAGTTTGTGGTGTACATCCATTAATATTCATGTGGAGGGAAGTCTGATAGGGATTCCTGGACCGTCTCCAAGCAACCAGAACCTGACGCAGTGTCTCCGCCCCTCCTCCGCTGGCTCCTCCTCCGCTGGCTCTCTGCTCAAAAGCAAGTGGACGTTGGAACTGTCGGGGTAAAAGTCAGAGAGTGGGTCTGTGATGGTCTTCACCGCTGGAGGGGGGCCGACCACCGGATGAACTGCAGTGACCGACTCCTCACAAGGTAAAAACACACCGCTTGAATTTTCTTTCCTCTCCTGGCAGCAGGAAGCAGAAACGACGTTTAATGAAGGTCAGCTCCAGAAAGGATGGAGACATTTTCAGACAAAACTCTTCTGGAGCTCCTTCCTGAAGAAGCCAAAGACAGAACTGCAGCACATGTTTACTTCATGCTCACACACTTCTTCATCCTCGGACAGAAAGGAAACACAGTTTTCAGTCAGTAAGCCTGAACAGAACTTTGTGCTTTAATGTGAAATCAAGTGAAGAAGAAACTTAGACAATAAATTATATTCAGCCGTTACGTCACACAAGCTTATAGTAATTGTTAGACTTCATTATGGTTGGAAAAGCCGTCAGTGATTTTGATGAAATTGTGTAGGAAAATAATTCTTATTATATCTTATTATTTCTGTTTGAGGCATTTATTTATTTACATTCTATGTACCGTAAAATGATAAAACGTTGAATTAACTTAAGTGGAAGGAATTCACTGATGTTGAAGGACCAGCTATTATTTTTATTATTAATATGATGCTATTAATATATTTATTTTAATTTCAGGTTGATTTTTTTTTTTTTTAACAAAAATATATTTTGTGACTCAGAAGTTTTTGTATCATATTTATTTTTTATTTTTTTTATGTTTGACATAGTATAAATTTCTGTTAAATTACATACACATGTTTAGCCATGTATGCAATTTTATTTTTTTAAAGTAATTAGTGGGGGGTGGAGCTGGTTACTCAGTGGGCTGAACAGTGATGCTGAAGTGAATTTGAGAAAGAGTCAAAGTGTTTGTTTTTTTGGAGTTGTCAGTAGATTTCGAGGCTGACAATAACTCAGACAATAATGGAGGAATCTGCATGAAGTTCTCCTATACCTAAGTGCGCCCTGAGGTAGGACCAGGTGAGCTGAGGACAGGAGGGGGGAAATCGCTGACTCATTCTCAGTCCCTGTTTGGTTGCTATGGAAACATTTGATTCCTGTTAAATGAAAACCCTGTACAGGTGTGTCCGGATCCTTTATCATTTTTTTACGGTTTGAGGAACTAAAATCTAAACTCCTGCACCGACTGAAGGGAAACACATGAGGATAACTATCGTCCAATCAGATTCAATGTTCCCCGTTTAGCTGCTGAGGGTGGAGGTGTGGCTTATTTCTGTCTGGTTCCATTTTAGGTTTGTTTCTAGATGTTTGGAAGTGCTGGCCAGGGGCTTCAGTGAGCAGATGTTTCATAACTTACATCTTCTCTTCTCCAGTTTCATTACCAACCCTTTGAAGACCAACTTTCCTCAGCAGGAAAAAACTACGTGGATGTAGGAGAAACGTAACCCCCCCCCCTTCGATTTGTGACAACAGATGAGACCACCAACGAAGAAGAGATAACTCATCCGTGATGGATGCACCTTCAGTTCCTCAGACCACGGTGGGCGACGCCTGCGCCCCAGAGGAAGCAGAAAATGAGGAAGACGTGGATGTGCCTAAGGACGACCATCTCCGGACTCTGAAGGCCTTGACTGAGAAATTAAAGTTGGAGACCAGGAGACCGTCTTACCTGGAGTGGAAAGCCCGGCTCGAGGCAGAAATCTTCAGGGAGTCGGGTAATGGAAAAGGTCCGATCCAAGTGGAGCCAGAGGGGAGGGTGGTCCCGCCCAGAGAGACTGTGGCGACTTCTGATGGGATTCAGTGCAAGATGCCTTCAGGTGTGCTGAAGGGATTTGGGAGCATCGATGAAGCTCTCAGTTGGCTGAGGACAGAACTGGTGAGGCCGAGATTAAAAACCCTCAATAGAATATATTAAAGGATATAATATATATATATTATATCCTTCTTAAGGATATCCTTCTTATCCTTATCCCCGGATAAGAAGGAAGAAAATGGATGGATGTAAAACTTAGTCGTGTAAAGAACAGTTGATCCCTGTTTTAACTCGTCTCCTGTCTGTCTCTCTTCATCAGACAGACATGCGTCTGCAGGACCAGCGGCTGGCGAGACAGCTCATGCGTCTGCGGAGCGACATCAACAAGCTGAAAATAGAGCAGACCTGCCAGCTGCATCGCCGGATGCTCAACGACGCCACCTTTGGCCTGGAGGAGAGGGACGAGATGTCGGACCTGCTGTGCGAATGCCCGGTCACGCCGGGCCTCGGCCTCTCGGCTCCTCTCAGACTCATCGGCGTCACCAAAATGAACATCAACTCTCGACGTTTCTCGCTCTGCTAACGGAGCGGTCATCGTTAGAACCGCGTCACAGAACGCCAGAAGTTCTTAGAGCCTGAAGTGAAGCTTATTTTTAGAGTTCCCGTAATCAAACAGAGAGATTTAGGATGTTTCCGGTTTATTATGTAGGAAGAGACATTTGAGTGTAGTGAGTACGTACGAGTCTTTTTACGACTAAACTAAACCAGGCAGCTAGAAACGGAACCATTTCTATCTGAAAACCCTTTAATGCCCTGCTCAACTGTTTGGTTGAACTCATTTTGAGTCGCTGTATCTGATTCTGGAGAAATGTGAGTGAACTCGTTCATAATATGATCTGGATCCATCATGTACTGTTCATGCTGAAGAGTAAGGGGCCGAGGGTGGAGCCCTGGGGGACACCGCGGGTTAAAGAAACCACCGAGGAGGAGGTACACGCCACCGCTATTGAGAAAGTCTTATTGGATAAGTAAGATTTTTTTTTTCTCCTTCATTTTAAAGCATGTGGGAACTGAAGACGAGTATGTAACTAGATTCAACCACAAAAAAGAGTTGATCGCATTAAAAGGAAATAATTCCCGTGACACATTTTTTCTTGGAGTTCACATGTTGTTCTAGAATATATTGTAGAAAATAATTCCCGACTGATGATTTTCATTGTCCCAAATAAAATCAGGGTTTACTTTGATTGTTAAACATTTAACTATCTCGATATCTGTCTTTTATTTTGAAAGGGAAAAAGGATTTTCTCCACCGCTTTCCTTGTGGCTCAGATGTTCTATAATACAATCGCACATAATCACGGTTTCAAAGCAGGTCATTTAATCATTTAATCATTTAATCCCCTAAGAGATCAGATTTCCGTCACAACAAACTCCTTAATGACCAGTTTGACTGCAGCTCAGACAAAAAAAGGCTTAACAGTTTGGTTCAATCCCACGCGGCGAGAAAACGGCTGGAATGTAAGTTTTTCCTTTTACGGTCCCTTAATTACTATGTATTTACAATATAAGTATATGGTAGCAATAATGTGTTATTATGTAATTACCAATTATAACAATAGGTGATTACAGAGAAACTACACTCAGAAAAAAATATTGAAGCCTTAATATTTAAAGTTATGTCTTTTAATTACATGTAAAATCTCCGTGAAATTGAATTATATCATTTTAACACATCTTAATAAACCTCATGTCATATTAGCAGTCAAAACTTGAACGAAACAAGTAAAACTGATTTGTTTACTTCTAATAAACCGGGTTAAGAATGAAGGGATTTATGTTGATTCTATGAAATCTAAATTCATACATTTTCAAAATGTGATTATTTAAATGACATCAAATAAGATGCAAGTACTTAAACTAAAACTATGCAAATATTCATTTTCTTGAGTGTACAGGTGAAATACTGGATATTTACCCGCTAAATATGTTATGAATTATAATATATTACCGTGTAATTACCACAGGGAAGGAAAGTATTAACATATATTTAGCAGGAAAATATCTGGCTGTAGTTTGTCTGTATTTATTAAACGTTCTCCGGTGGTAATTACACAGTAATACACTTTAAATGGCCGTATATTAACCGGGTAAGTAGAGAATAAATAGGGGAGTGTAAACGTTATGGTTTCACGGTTATGTGCGTCGTTTCATCTCATGTTGCTACAATTGGTAAAATGTGAAACCTTAAATGGGTTTATACAGAACCAGAATATTTATAATCCTACAAAATATTGATTATTAATAATGATAAAAATAAATACACAATATCTCATCTATATATCTATATAGCAATAATTATTAAAATATAGGTATTTATATAATAAGTGATAATAATAATAATGATAATAACACATACTAATAATAAATAAATAAACACCTGAGAGTCAGCGCGACCTCTGACTCGACCACTGGGATTTCTTTGGGATACTGTTCCGGCTGATGTGACGTTAAATTTCCCTTTTCCTCAATGCAGACACTTTGTAAAGCTGGACCTTTGGCCACTCGTCAGTGATTTACTGGAAAACTTCCACTCAGCAGTAACACGGTGTGGATATTCGATGTGAGTAAGAGTGTTTTTCGTTGGAGAACCGCGGCCTGTTGAAGACTCACGAGGCTTTGGATTCACCACACGATCAAACGTCAGGATGCTGGGCTGATTATTGAATTAATTGGTTGCCGGAAATTGAATTCATGAAGTCAGAGTAGAACTTTGAGACGGATTAAAAGTGGCAGAAGCTTTTAAAAAAATAATTAAAAAGATCAAAAAAATTGCTTGCAGATTCCTGTCCATTTTGGATTATTGACAGGAAGTCCTGTGTGACATGCTGTAGTCAGCAGTGATACCACCTGTTAAATACTGGGTTCACGTACCGCCACGTTTCTACTTGGGCCTTTTAATTCCTATGAAACTGAACCATAAATCAGATTTGATCAATTTATCATAAAGACAATTTTTCCCGCGTTGTGTCACAATTGCGTTTGGCATGAATTCACAATGAAATCCATATATTTAATCCACAAACCATCATTCAACGCCGAAACGTCTGCAGCGGAACGGACGGCCACCTGATTCCGTCTCATGAGGCCCGCCGATCCAGCACGAATGAGGTCATTAGAGGCGCTGCGGGGGGCTTGCAGCGGTTGTAAAGATAATTGCTCGACTCTGCGTAAAACAGCGTGGGCCCCTTTAAAAGCCTCAATTAATCCAACTGATCTATTTCATAATGACTCACTTCCAGGAGTCGCTCTATTCTCAAATTCTCAAAGAAACTGGATTTACAGGAGGCCAATTACGCTTGTGTTGGGGGCTGTGAGAAAAACAAGCACAGTTCAAAAACCCTGAGAAAGGATCGTTTACTCTTCAGCAGCAACAATCAGGCGATGATGTCATTAAAGCTAACGGGGGATAAGCTGCCGGTTGAGATGACGGACTTTGTTTTGGTTCCGCGAGACCCCTACTAAGTCGGCGGCTGTTTGAACGCCGGTGTGGATTAGTCCCTCCTCCACCTCCACTCTTTTCCCACAGCCAACAGACGACGGGCAAAAATATGATGCCGATTTTTTTGGCCCATGTGGAATGTGCTGAACTCCAACCGTTGCGCCACCTTCTCCAACCTCCGACTAATCCCTAACTGTGAGGGCGACGTCCGGCGTGACCCCTTGGATGAAAGCGAAGTTCCACAGCGGCTTAGGTGCATCCAAGCAGATGATCAGTCGGACAGGATCACGATCCCGTCATGGAACCTCCACCTCTCGTGAACGTCGTCAGTCGAACCGGAGGAGGCGGCGACCGTCGCTCGCTCACACCACAGCGGAGAATTCTCACGGCACAAACAGGCAGATTAAAGTAGCCGTTATTTAATAACCATAGTTCACTCAACAACTGTAGTTACAGTTCATGTAACCCATCTGTGTGCGACACAGTTGGCAGCAGCACTGCAGTGTAAAAGGCACAGCGACAGATAAATGACATTCCAGACACGATGACCTGTAGAAGAACGGAACTAAAATCAGCCATGACATAACTGGCTTTGTCTCAAAACGGTCCCCGCCCACTCACTTTAACAGGAATATTCTTGTTTTTACAGCATTTTCCTCTGTCAGTTTGAATAAGGCAAAAAAGAAAATTATATAAATTGGTAAACACTGATAAACGATAGTGAGACAACGTGGTGCACGACTCTTATTGAAAAACAAAAATGATGGAAAGCATAATGTGTCACAGCAACACGCAACGGTGAAATAAATGAGAGAAACAACACGCAAAAAAATACAATGGTGGATGAAGATGATTGACCTTCAGTGATACAAAAGCACAAACCAGCACATCCTCAGTCTTAACCTTCTAGGAACACGTAGACGGCTTTAGATTCAGATCCAGTTATTGGATTCTCCAAAATCTTTGCGGGGGGATATAAAACAAACCTGGTATATTCTCGGAGACTTCGGACGCTACATTGCAGACAGCTGAGGCAGATACTGCCAATAAACAAGTACAAAATCAAGCCAACTTACATCAGAGGTCGTGAAGTCCACAAATGGCCGGCTGACTGGGTGTCGCCCGCAGGCTCTAACGTGAGCTTGGGCTGACTTCAGGTTTCCGCGGTAACAGGATGAGGTTTTTCCATGAGTGCGCAGGACTACGAAACGTCCTCTTGACAATTAGAGGAAAATACATTGAACAATATCTTAGGTCAGTGCTATAAAAAGGACCACCTTCATCTGATCCGATCGGCTCACGCGTTCTGTTTGAGTCACTCCGCGTCAGCTCTTGCGCATAGACACGCCCCGCCGCCCGCCGCGTCAGGGCGACACTCCTTCCTGATCCATGCTGCATCCCAGAGCTTCGATGTCGTTGCTGATGTCGGTGATCATGCGGTCCCATTCGTCGCCCTCGGACGCCTCCTGGCCCTCGTCCGAAGCGGCGCTCCCTCCGGCCGCTCCGTTGCCGTTGGTGGTGGAGTCGGAGGCGGAGCTGGCCGTGCGCCGGTACCGACCGAAGCTGTCGGTGATGATGCCTCGGCCGTCCTTCACGCCGATGGTCTCGAGGAAATTCTCAAAGTGCTGGCTGTCTTTCTCCGGTATGAAGGGACGTAAGCCTGCAGGAGAAGATGACAGACCACACGGTTATGGACTGATCCTGGAATGACATCATCACGCCATTTTAACAGATATTATTAGAGGTGCATCGACGCAATTTTCTCGCCCGATCACCAATTTTTTATCAGTCGGGTCAGCCGATACGGATTTTGGCAGATTCTTTTTTTCTTTTAAAGTTTTAAACCATAGTGAGTATTGTGTTTGTGTTTTGGCTCTTATTTTGAAGGATAATTGTATGACAGTTCGATTTCAGCTGGATTACTTTCTTCATGGTGGCTCTGCTACGTAAGAATTGAACTTGAGGTCGTACCTAGTAGAAGAAACTTCCTGCTGTCTCCGTAAAGCTGTCGCAGGTTTATGCAGAACTCGTGAATGGAGGCGCCGTTGCGATACTCGTGGAGCAGGGTGGCAAACTGCTGTATCTCCTGTGATGACAGTTTGGTCCGTAGCTAAGAACGAGAAAAGCGGTTTTAAAACAATGGCTTACCCCCCATAACAGAGAGGGGTTGAGAACAATGTGGGGGGGATATTTTCATACTGTGGTCATGTAGTCCTGCAGCAGCTCTGCAGCGGTCGTGCTGAGCTCTCCTTCACTCGCCGTCTTTGTCTGAGGAGATGCGGGGCTTGAGGCAGACGGGGAGTTTTCTTCTGCCTCCAGAGATCCTTGGAAAGGACTAAAGAGAAGAATCCACGCATCGTGAGTAACGACCAAATGAACCCACTTCTAGACGAGGGTAAACATTTCCCTGTCCCCAAAATAGAAATATGTGGACGTACAAAGTTCTCGCTTCCTCCTCGAAGGCCTCCTTGTCGTCCACTTTGCTCGAAGAGTCATCTGCAGAAGACCGAGAGACCAAAATATTTACAGACTGACTCAAGCTCCGAGTCGTCACTCGCCAACGAAGAGGGAAAACTCTGAAAGCCTTCATTATCAAAGTTCAGAGATCTCAGCTGAACAAACAAACAAGAGAAACCCAAGTGTGATGCATTCGTCTCGTTCGGTGTGTGTTTCCTTCTTACCGCTGTACAAAGACAGATGTCTGGTGGGTGTAGTCGCTCCGTCAAAAATGGCTCTATCCAAGAAGTCGATGGTGGATTCTGTGTAAACTATCTGGAAAACTTGGCTGAGCAAAAGACACAGCTCCTCCGCCGCCGCCTGAGAGAGACAGACGAGAACCAATTAAAGCAGCGGGTGGCGTCAGAAGAATCGTGTCAAGTTCAAAACCAAACTGAAACCAAACCCCACCCCACCACCTGGGTGCACACACGGGCTTTTGTAAGAACCAGAACAAGTCGACCTACATTCAACAGGAAGAGTTGGACCGCATTCGGTGCACCTACATGAGGAACATAATACTTCTGTCACTCTCTCTGAAGGCACAGAAGACTCAGACCCCACAGCTACTGTCACAATGTGTGGGAAACGTGCACTGATTAGCCACAACATTATAACCACCTCCCAACTAATGTGCAATTCCCCCTTTTGCAGAATCAATGTTAGGAGGAGGTCGTTTAAGCAACTAAAGTTTAGAGGTGGAGCCTCCGTCCAGCACATCTCGTAGATGCTTTATTGGTTTTAGAATTTAAGGGTCAAGAAAACGCCTTGACCTTGTTGGTGTGTTCCTCCAATCATCTTAAACCATTTCTGCAGCGAGGCAGGGCCGCGGTCCTTCGGAACTAGTTATGTGTTCATGAATGGGTCTGCAACGCTGTCTGTCAAATTTACATCCACAAACATGGCGGCGACCCCTGGTTTTGATCAGAGCATTGCCCAAATCATCGCCGTGACTCCCTTTCCTCCCGTCTTGCACCATTAAACATGGATGTATGATGACGCACAAGGAAACGTGAACGTGAGTTCGTCCCAGGCTACCTTCTTTCAATTCCCCACGGTCCACTCTTTGCTCAGTTCACCGGTTGTTCTTACTCAGAAAACTGTTTTTGGCGGCTGACAACCACTGCAGACCGGGAACACCCAACTACAAATGCACCCGACTCCACTTTGGGGACAAAATGTTCACGTACGGTCCAGAATATCCCGCCCCCTCACCGATCCTCGGTAATCAACGCTGATCGCTGCACCCGTCAGTGGCTGGTTTTAATATTATGGCTGATCGGTGTAAAGTATGTGACGGACGGTGACTAAAAAAAAAAAAGAGAGACAAAGAGGAACAGGACACCGCTAATAAATATGTATGTAAATAGGTCAGGTTTCCTAAAGGGGAAGTGTGAGTGAGAAAGTGTTCGAGTCTTTATTACACACATTACTGCGGTCAGAAATGTTTCCTTCCAAAGAAAAGATTTCCAAATCCAATTTTGAAATCCAGTATTCTTTACTTGCATGTTTATCGTGTTGGTGCCACCTGTTGACCAGTGGAATTAAATGATAGGGGGGATCGTTTGTCCCCCCCCCCCGCATGCATGAGACTCAAAGAAATAGTGAACAACGGCTCCACAGGAAACCCTTGACTAACATCCCCACCAGTGGTTTGCAGCATTTCTTTTACTGAATACAAACGACCTCAGGCAGATATGTGGCGTTCTCCTTGTTTCGACTCATCCAGCTGTGTTTAAATAAGGAAAATGATCTCAGCACGTTTGGATTTAAGAACACGCTTTCAGTAAACATGGCCAGAGATCCAATATTTTACCTTGTTTTCAACTGCCAGCACCAGCAGACAGCAGACTTCCACGAGCACAGCGCCGCTCTCGGATAAGGAGCTCAGGGTCTGAGACTTGTTGAGATCAGGACAGGAGCTGGGACAGGGAGAACCTCCGGACTCCTGGGCTGAAATACGCAAAAATACACACAGTCAAATTTGATCCCCTGTCATTTTTAAATCATTCTAATTGAATTGTTGCCGATTGAGCATTTTATCCAAACTCTCAAACGCTCGTATGAATAGAATAATTAGGATAAAATTCTCTCACTCATATGTAGTTTGGATTCAAGTGTGCAGAAACTTAACTTTATAATTCACACAAATGCCCCCACACTGAAGTCTATGAACGTTTCTGTTCTTTCCTCTTCACCTATTGGGCCGACGCCATTGACCCTCCACCTTTTCTTCCCCTCCACCTTCTCTTCCCCTCGCTCTGATGGAGGCTCAGTAGCCGAAACGTTAGCAGGGGTTGAAATAACAACCTACCGTATCGGTGAAACTGAGATAATTTTACTCGCAGCGGTTGTTTTGTTTTGTTCGTGCCACCATTTTCCTTTCTCGCTATGCTCATGTCATGTTTGGGTTGAGCACAACAAACTTAACACACTAGGGAGACTCGTCAACTCCTTTGTCCTATCGTTGTAGGATTGCTGGTATGACGGGGTGAATGCAGGCTCCTGTCGTAGAGCACTCTGAATGATTGGTCAAATCTATGGTCTGTATTATTCCCACCCCCCTCTAAGACATCACATCACATTTGTTTTACCTGTTTTGATCACAACCAGGTGCAAAGAGTCGTCTCTGATGTAGGAGACTGCAGCAATATCGTGGATGGGCACTCTGAGGATGATGTCCTCCCCGTCACGCCATACAAGCTTTATGTTGTACGCTGACAAGCTCACCACTGCGTCCTGCTCTGATGTCAGTTGGCCCGCCAACTGATGGGACTTCTGAGGAGCACACAATGTCTGCCATTACCATCATCCCTATTATAGGCAGAAATGAAGAATATCACGGGTTACTATTAAAGTCCTCTCGCTCGGACACTCACCCTCGCGGTGTCGATGAGCTGCAGCACTTCTGTGCGACTTGATGGGTTCAAGTATTCTGGAACCGATGTCAGCTGCCCCAAGTACTGAGAAGGACAGAACATGCACAGGCTCAGCTGCTTGGACTGAAATCATTTCTGTGCGGGTTACTTTTATATATGGTTAAGAGCCGCGCTCACTTTGACTTCCTTCTCAATGTAGTCATTGAGCAGGATGTCAGGGTCGATTCGGTGGTCGGGCTGCGAGAGTGAGAAGGTGTGGAGGGCCCTGCGCTCGGTGGATTTCTCCTGGGCCTTCTTGTCTCTCCCCTTCTCTCCTTTGAGGAAGACTCGCTTGAACGGAGACACGATACCAGGCTGGTGAACAAAGACAAAGAGAGCAGGGTTGAGAGAAAGAAGAGGATCGTAAAGCCACCTTCTAAATCGCAGTAAGACATGAGACTCAGTGTCTGTGGACGTTTAGCACTTTCAATCAGGATATTAATATAGTTGCAATAAAGGTAATAAAAAAAAGAAGCTTTAACTAACTCGTACTACAGCTGTTGGAAAAAGAGTGATTTCTATGATGAAGACACGGCAGATGGACTCGTAGAGGGTGCTACTGCACCACCCTACGTGTTTCTCAATAAATGCCGCTAAAAGTTCAGCAATACATGTTGCAACAGGAAACTTCATTTTGCAATAATGAGTACATTTCTGTGGAACTCACAGCAAAACCTGATGAACAATCACATCTTTACATATGAGTAATGAACCTCAGAACAACAGTTCTAGCTGCTCCGTCGCAGAACGCCACTGGAGAACGCATCATCTTTTCCCCTGAAGTTTCACGTACTTCCTCTTCATTGCTTTGCATGAAAACGGACTTGTATGAAAACAAGTGATGATTCATCGTAATAGCTCAGGTATCGACTCTTAAAATGTTAAACGAGCTCAACATTCAGAAGTTTTGTCCGTGGCCGATGCATAGCACAAAACATTTCAGAGTATCTTTAAAAAACCTACCTCGCCCTCCATAACGCCACACACTAGAGGAGCCACCTATTCAAGCTCACAGCACTGACACTGACGCCGCTCCGCTCGCCTCACTCCACGAGTCACCTGTTAGCGCCACTCACACGCAGCGACAGCAGCTAACCGGTGACGGACACACAGCACCAGAGTCAACATGAGTGTGTGTGCGTGTGAAGATTGTGCCTCCCCATACAGGCAGGGAAGGTGTCTGTCTAAACTCTACAAGCAGGAAGGAGAAGAGCCACAACATCCTGTATGGGTCTGCGCGATGGTCCTTTGAATTCGGAAATTCATGAAAAAAAGGCAGCAGACTTGTTTCTCTGCACTTTGAAAAGGTTGAACGGAGAAAGAAGAGTGCGTGATTATATCACATTTACTCCAAATGTTATGATTGCTCCGTACTCAGTTCTGCAGCTGAGGGTCCATACACAGTTCTGTAGCTGTGTATATGTCTAATTATGTTCACAGATGAATCTGGAATGCTTTTCATCCTGCACATTAGAAAAAGGTGAGAAATGGCAGGCAGGGTGTAGTTCAATGGAACTTATAACAAAGCTGAGCAATCCACATAAAACCCAGATGGGGAGACCACTAATAAACACGAAGAACCACAGCTGTGTCCATGAAGTGGATCCTGCTTGATGTGCTGTCATCTGATCACAGGTGTTATTTATTTACCACCTCGCTGCTCTCAATGACAAACACATAAACATTTTATGGATTCTCTTTGTGACGTGCGAGATGATAAGCGACCGTAGTTGACCCCAGTGAAAGGGGGTCAACAGGGGGGTTGTTCCACAATTTACTGGATTTTAAATTCACTATAACCAAACCGCTCACGAGTTTCTCTATTAAAAACCAATGCGGTTGGAATACAAACTGTGATTGGTTCTACATGCATGACCCATACCCAAGATGAACATATACATAAAACCATGAATATAGAAAATATAATTATGGACTAGGGGTTGTTTGTGTGATTGATTCGCAACTGTGTACACCAGTTGACAGAAATCCACCCATTCATGGAAATGGTATTTCCTAATGACAATGGCTTCCTTCAGCGGGATAGTACATCTGTGGGGTGTGCTGGACAAACAAGTCCGATACATAGAGGGTCAACCTTGCAAATTTCAAGACATAAAGGTTCTGTTGCAAATACCTTGGTGCCAGATCACACCTTCAGAGGTCTTGGAGAGTCCATCCCTCTAATACACAGAATTTAGCATGTGGTTATAATGTTATGGCTGCACAGCATAAGCTAATGTGTTGGACGTGCGGGTCAAGATGGTGTGAAATGTACTTTACATGGTAATACAACAGGGAAATTCTTTAAATTCTCCAGATGACGTCATAGAGATTCCAGAATAATTAAGATCCTGTTTTTAAGTATTTCACATACATACAGTTAAATGTGTTTGAGTAATTATAAAAAAAGAGGCCTTACTTTTCAACTGTAAAAGTGTAAAACTCAGTGAGTGAATATGACGTCATTTAGCGCAAGTGCTGCTCACTATCACCACCTTGTGTTACAAACAGAAACTGTATATATTACAGACACAATTCTATAAAAAGATCATTAACCACAGTCAACAAGCAGTGGAATTGACATGACGCAACCAACAAAGAAGAACGCTGTCAAAATGAGTTTTGTAAAGTCAAAACAATTATTTTAAATTAGATTACAAAGGACAAAAAAAAAGGAATTCCTCCATGTGAGGATGTCAGGCTCTTCTTCACAAACTGGGAATTTTATCTTTTTTCGTGATCATTAGATAGCTAAGCCATTGGTGATTAAGATCATTTAAAAACACCATCCTATGGGTTTATTCATTAATGACAAAAAAAAAATTACCCTTCACCCCCACAAACTCTCAGCACCAAGTAGGAAAAATCTACTGATTGTTTTGAGACGGTGGAAACGGTACATAGAGATGTGTCTACTTATCAAACATATTATTAGTAGCACATGTGCACTGATTCCACCCAGAATGACTGACACTGCTGACAACTGAACTTGTGCAGGTTGATCTTCCATAATCACAGTCTGACGATCCACAGAACAGCACTGATCATCAGTCTTATTGAGTAGTGATGCCTTGACTCACACCAATCACTTTTAGACTCCAGCTGTTGCGCTCAACTTTTGTTACTTCTGCAAGTTAAAGAATTACCCATTTAAAGTAAGACTTGATGATAACTGAAAAAAATCTGACACCGTGTCTTCAGTACTTTGCCCCTATCCGTTGATTTTTCTTTGACAGGTGCCTGATTTCACAGCTAACAGCTCAACTACGCTAGTCCAACTAGCTAACAAGTTAGCATGAACTTAAAAGTGCAAAGTATGTCAACTGCCCGTCTTACCTTCTTCACTTTTTTCACATCATCCTCCATGTCTACGTAAAGGTTCTCTTCTTCATACTCAGCTCTGCGTTGGGATCGAGATGTGTAAAGACATAACGCTTAGCCAGGATATTAACCGCCTAGCCTAGCCTAGCATAGGCAAAGTGATGCGAGAATCTGAGATGGAAGCAGAACGCCATGGTTTTTATTCTAATATTCTACAACTTAAAGCAAAAATGCCGGCGGGCCGCCAGTTTTGCCGGGCGCTATGTTTCAGTGCCGCTAAACCAGGTAATGAAATAGTCTCTACACAAGACAAACTCGGGTTAGACAGTCAAAACTTTTTAACCGAGCCGCCATTTTGGGCGTTAAATCAAGGCCCAGCATGCTTTGCGCTGGAGAAACCAAAACAGCTGCATCGTCGGGCCCCGCAGCTGCGCGACCAGAGGAATTAGTGAAACTAATGAGACTTCTGTCTCTAGGCTATGGAGGACCAACGATGACATAAAGACAAATACATTAAAAAGTAAATTAAGGTGGAAATAAATTAATTAATAAATGCAGAAATGAATAAATAAATACATTTGGAAATAATTAAATACATTGGGAAGTAAATAAGAACCTACCATACATCTTGTCTTCGAAAAGGGTTTCATTAAATAATGTCATATTTATTTATTTATTTTCAAATTTATTTTTAAATGTATTCATTCATTTATTTATTTGTGCATTCATGCATTTAATTTATTCAAATATATATACTTATGTCATTCTTGGTCTTCCATACTATACTGTCTCCTTAGTTTAGCACACTTTTAATTAGAATATTATCAGTACATAAAATGACAATTGCTTTAATTAAAAAATGATATTGTACTTATACTTACTGGACTCCACTACATTTCTCTCACAGCTGCAGTTACTAGTTATTTTCGGATTACAATTTTCTTTTTTTTACTGTTTTAATAAATTCTCCTGCTTTTTAAGCTTTACAAACTATAAAGTATCTTGGATTATTAGATTAAAAAAGGCAGATGTTAAGACAAAGGACAACAATAAATAGGTTTTGCTGATTATAGATTAAATTAACAGCATAAAATTGTTAGATTAGCTCCTTTTGCTCAAATCTAATGCAGTTTCATCGGCACATTAATGTGGTGATCCATTGTAATAATAAAAAACTGAGCGAGAACTGGTTATACTTAAATACTTTTACTTAAGTAAAGGTTTGAGTTTTTCATTTCTAAGTTAGTTAATGCATGGAACTAAAATGAGTGTAATTATAAAGTTCTTTGATCAGTGATGAGAAAAAAAACTGTCAGAATTTCTTTTTTAATATATCTTATCTTTCTTTAATTTCTTTTCCTATATTTGACTTTCAAAAGTTTTTTTTAATCCTGTCTTTGTATGGAGGAAAATGTTTTTTTATTTTAAGGGAGGCATTTCTTTTTTTTTTATAAAATGTTCATTACACATTTAATTAAATGACATTTTCCTACAAATTAGGAAAAATTATTATTAAATATTTCTAGTTGTATCAACAAAAATGTATTTGTTTTTAGTATTTGTTTAGTTTGTTTTTAGCTAATTTTAAGATATCTACGGAAGAGGATTCAGGCCACGTATGACTCTGTGAAATTTTTTTTGGGGGGGGGGAATTCTGGATTTCATTTTCGTTATTCTAACGTTAATCTCAAAAATCTGACTTTAATCTCAGAATTCCGAAATTCACTTTAAAAAAAAAAATTTGAAAAAAATATGAACACAACACAGATTTATTTGCACTTTCAAATATCATATTTATTTTTCTCTTCTGGGATGAACAGTCTGATATATGAATCTACAGTAAGGCTTAACATTACATTTTCAGCATAATATTGATCTTTTCATCTAAAAACCAAAACATACAAAAAGAACTTTAGCACCATATGTTATTAATAATATTATATATCGTTCCCAAAAATAGGACATCAGTTTTGCTTTCCTTTTTTTCCCCCCCACTTTTTTTTTTTTTTTAAAGTATGGAGATTCCATTGAAACAATTTACTAACATTTTTTTTTTATATTCAACAGCAACAAAGAAATGATTCCTCATACGTCCTTGTGCCAACCTTTAAACCATCTGGTCTTCAGACTATCCTGATATATTTGTGAAATACACCAACAAGCTAACACAATCTAGAAACGGATTGAATAGAACTGAATTATTTCCCACACCTTTGATAACAATTTCAAAAAACTCAGCAGCAATTCATTTTGACAACCATAGTCGCTTCATTGGAATATCAAATCCATTTCTGAAGAAATTATTACAGCCAGTTCTACGGTAACAACAAAAATAGATACACACAGATTAAGGACGTATAGATGACAGGAATTTACAACACGGCAAATACGTTCTATATATATATATATATATTTATTTTTTTCCCTCCAAATTCCAGAAACTGAAGTACGTTTGTGCTCCCGTGCATGTGCTTAAGAATCTTTTTTAGTCATCTTCTAGTGTCATTCTCTCAAAACAAAGAAACTTCATTATATGTCATAATAATAATAATAATAATAATAAAAAATAAAAAAAAAGAGTCTATGTGAGACCAGAATCATAAATATTCCAAGAAGAGTATTATAACTGTTGTTTATTTATGCAGATTTGAGGAAAAGAAAACAAAAAAATAACCAGTCTTACACTACTAAGAGTTGAGTTCAGCTGTAAACTGTGTGGATTTTTGAGGTGCTAGCTCTGGAGCGTCTAACGTCTGTTCTGGGTTTGACGTCTGACGCTCCACCAGAAGGCTATGCTGTCGGGAAGCAAAAGCTGCGGGCTGTAGTCCACAGCGGTAGCACCATTTGCATGTGTTATTCAGCACCAGGTTATAAACAAACAAAGAGAAAAAGAAAAAAAAGAAAGAATCCAGGAACGATGGAAAGTGTGAGGAGAAGAAGAAAAATGCACCGGTTTCCCATAATATGAGCACGCCGTGTCGCGACGTCATGACACGAAGGTAGAACTGCTTGTACGCGTATCAGTGCGGGAAATCATAGGCATCGAAGCATTTCCATGCTAATTGCGGAGGGGGTCACCTCGCAATGATTTCTAAAGGCATGCTGGGAGATGGCGGGAAAAAACAGAAAATTAGCTTATTAAAAAGTGGGTTGGCGGTCGGGCCTGCTTCGTCACACCATTGTAGGCAAATGCACCATAATTAGATTTTTTCTAGAAGTGCACCGATTTTTATAAAATCCGGCCGGCCGATTCCGATTTATTTTCCGATTCCGATTTTTTTTTCTTTTTCGGCCGCTTTAAAACGGTAGATGTCATTATACGTACATACATAAAAAAACAGCGGGCTCGTGGCTAGCTCCGCGCTCTCGCTAGCCTCAGCCGCTCTGCTAGCTTCAGCCGCTCTGCTAACGTTAGTCGCTCTGCTAACGTTAGTCGCTCTGCTAACGTTAGTCGCTCTGCTGACGTTAGCTTCTTGAAACTGGCTACGTTCCTCGGACTGACTAATAGTGTTGTTCCTCTGCGACTTATTTTGTCCTCGTGTTTTAAAACCATATTTGATATTATCCATCAGTGCATACGTACATGTAGAAGGCTCATGGCTGGCTTTGCGCTCCTGCTAGCTTTAGCCACACTGCTATCGCTAGCTTCTTGAAACTCGCTACGTTCCACGGGTTGAGTTGTCTGATAGAATTCGTAGTCTGGAACATTTTCGGTGTTGTACCTCCGTAGCTAATGTTGTCCTTAACGTTGTTACAAATTGCGATCTTTGTATTTCCTTCGTTCGCGGTGAAAGAAATGAAAGCTGGTGAGATGTTTGTAGCCACGGTAGCTCATGCGCGTAACCGGCACAGAATCGGCCCACCGGCGCCGATCGATCGGTGCACCTCTAATTCTTCGGAGCGTTACGTAATGACTAACTCCTCCCCCTCGTTATATTCCGACCGCAGGCATGACCGTTTTGGCTAAAGGACGTAATCATTCACGTGAGACAAACGACACAAACGTTCGCGTCTTGGCACAACAAATCCGTCATCGTCGCAAGACAGAAGATGAGAAGGCAACGACAAAAGTACAAAACAATCGTTGACCCAACGGTTCGGTATCTTGGCTGGTATCAGTCCAGACGAGCCGATGAATAGACCAAAAAAAACAACGTTCAGTCCAAACCGCTAACTGCCGTTCCTCTGTGAATCAGCAGAGTGGAACATAAAACATGTGAGGAACCCTACGGTCAAGTACAGGAGATGTTCGGTACTGCCTAACTCTGTGGGTTTTACAGAACCAGGGACTCAGCCGCTCACCACTTGGTTCTGTTGGACTGGGATGTTGACCTGAAACAGAGATCTGAATATGACGACTCGTGGAACCGCACGGCTAAGTAGCGCCGTCGACTGTTGAGGTTGTGAATCCAAGAAGAAGGTGGCTTGATCCGGTTTTAGGGGGGAGGATCCCTCTTTGTCATCACACCGGCGAGGGCGCCGCTAAATGAAGCGTGTGAAGAAAGACGATGGCTTTGTTGTTTTGAGGACCGGGCTGCCATGGCTGGACTGAAGCACCCGAAATAACACGACATAGCAGAGAGTGAAAGGAGCAAACGCCGTTCAAACGCCGTTCAAACGCCGTTCAAACGCCGTTCGAACGCCGTTCAAACGCCGTTCAAACGCTCACGCCGGTCAATGGAATGTTTTTGTGACCTTTTCTTTTCTTTTTCTTTTTACGGTACTGACTGCGTTAGCCTGATTACTATATTATACAGAGTTGGAGTGACTCCACTGGCACCTTTGTGTGGCTTCACTCTTCACTTCACTCTTCACTTCACTCTTCACTTCACTCTTCACTTCACTCTTCACTTCACTCTTCACTTCACTCTTCACTTCACTCTTCACTTCACTCTTCACTTCCATCCTTCACTCTTCACTTCACTCTTCACTTCACTTCATGCATAACTTAAAAGAGGAAAATATATAAAAGAAATGTTACAGGCCACATATGGCTATGTGACATGTAACCCTAAACCTTTAACTGACTTTAATCTCAGGATTCTGACTTATTCTCAGAATTCTGACTTTGAACTCAAAATTCTGACTTTAATCTCGGAAATCTGACTTTATTCTAAGGATTCTGACCTTAAATTCAGAATTCTGGCTTTAAATTCAGAAATTCTGGCGTTATTATCATAATTCTGACTTTAATCTCAGAATTCTGATTTGTAATTTGTCACTGTCAGAATCGGGGTTTAAAGTCAGAATTCGGGGTTTAAAGTCAGAATTCCCGTGTTTGTTCTATAGAAATAAACAAACTAAACTGCATGTTTCATAACAAAAAAAGAAAAAGCAGAAAGTCTTTTAAATGAAACGTGAACTTCCATTACTTCACAGTTACTGACTTCCCCGACATGAAGCACCACTAGATGAATAAATAATCTTGTCTATGCAACAACAACAACAAAAAAACACAAACAAAGAAATAAACACACACACACACACACACACACACACACACACACACACACACACATAAATGACTCACAGTGTATTTGAACCTGATTTGGACATTTAGAAAAAAGGTCAGCGGTATTTGATGAGGACGCGTCACACGCCAGGCAGCCAACCGCCACAAAATGCCTCTCTGGCTCACCACCAGTGACCGTTCCCAAGAAAACTAGGTGCCGAAACGGAATTTAGTGGCGCCGCTGCAGCCGTGGGGCGGTCCGGGAAGTAAAGTGCTAAGGAAAAGAAAATGGAGACCCTGGAGGACGTGCTGGGTGGATGAGAACTGCAGTGAGACGCCCCCTGAGTCAGATGTTCCAGTGGTGGGTGGTTGTCGGTCCCTGAGGAACCCCCTGTGTCGACTGTTGAGATGACTTCCTACGATCATTTAACGATTCACTCATTAAGTATTTACACGGAGGTTCATTCACCACGACAGAGAGGAGGAACTCCGGCTTCGGCGGTGAGCTGTGAAGCAGTTGGAGGTTTGCATACTGGTGTGTTATCTCCACCTTCGCTCCACCCCGAGCTGACCCGACAGTTCTCAACGACTAAGGGCTGGACATGGATGTTGAAGCTCTTGGTTATGGCAGTGTACCTCATTGCATGTCGTCTCATGTCAGGACCTCCGGTTGTTCGGCCCACCAGAGCGCGTTAATGGGCGTTTTTGCAAGATGTTCCGGAGGCCCATCGGCGCGGAGACATCGGAAAGAGGGTGAAGCAGCAACCAAGGATGGAGCCAAACAAATCGGCAAGAGAGCAGAACTGTGGGAAAGAGCTGAGGAGACCGCCTGACCGTCAAGCATATCACATCCCTTGGATTGCTCTCGAATCCGTCACGAGAAAATTATCCGTCCGGGCCCTTCATCACACTCTTCCTCACGTTCTTTTTACAACCCAGGCCAACCCTCTCAACTTTTCCCTACACCTACATGGCATCTTCTTTTTTTTCTTGGAGGAAGGAATTTTCTGGTTTTGTGTTCGGGCATCACTTTATGCATGAATCAATACTAATATATTCTATTAAACTTAAACCAGATGCTTCAATGTACAAAACCCCCCCCCCTAAATAAAACACAGGTAACATACTCAGATGAATCATCACGCGAATAGATAAAACTGGATTATGAAACGCAGTCCTTCTCGTGTTCTCTTTATGAAGTGCTCTGTAGCCCTCGGTGGAAATATTAGCTCCTTTAGCGTAGAAGGCCGGCGTTTTATTCTGTTTCCTACGCGCCGCGTTTGACCTCGGATCGCACGTTTATGTCGAGGATGCATTCAAATGGTTCAAGGAGGGGGGGGGGGATTGGAAAGACAGTACTGTGAGAGTTTCACCCGTGCTAATAGGTGCAATAATACCTGCTCTTACCTCATATAAGAGCCCCTCCCCCTCCGTTTGAGGGCACACTGATATCGAGGATTATACCTTTTTCACGCTGCACTGCACAATATATATATATACTTTTTTTGTCATCTAAAAAAAGTGTGTGTTCTGGCAAAATATATGTTATGTCAATGACTATAAATGTGGACACAAATACACACTGAAGTATAATAGCATAGAAATCTCTTCTCTCGGATTTTCATCTTCTTTTTTTCTTTTTTTTCTCTTCAAGAACTTATTACAAGTTTTTGCACCCAGTAAGCATATATGAATCCTCCTTAACAAAACAAAACAACAAAACAAAGCAAAGCAAAACAAGGAGGTTGTGGTAGGGATGTACTTTCTAGGAATGCAGAAGGGAATGGTGGAGGATTTTCTTTGCACTCCAAAAAAAAAAGGTGCATTTGTAGCCTACATTCTACAGAGAAAAAAAAGTCTTTGGAATGTTTCTCGCTATGATTTACTTCCTACCGAATTGTAAAACGTTGTGCCGGTCTCTAAATACATTCTAGGTTCCTTTCGTTGTGTTTTTGTTCATATTTTGTGCTGTCTCATCTTCAGAAATGAGCGTTTAAGGCCTGCAATAACAGCTCGCCTCCACCAGGGGGCAGGCTGCAGTGTGAAAATCGGAATTGTGGGCTGGAACTGATTGAAGGTCAGTGTGCTTCTTTCTTTCTTCCATGCATGATGCGATTATGATTGACGATTCTGTGCAAAGAAAAAAAAAATAGGACAGTCAGATTGCACCGGAGCCACGTGACGTCATGGGGGGAAAAAAATCCGGTTTGAATTGCAATTATTACCAGAAATGACACATTTTTGTGTCTTTTCTGAATTTTCAGCGCTTTTATAATTCGTGGGCTTGGCAAACATTGTCATACATTTCCACAGTTCACATAAAAGGAATGGCAGTAACTGCCGGGATGCACAAAGACTCTCCTCCGTCATTCCCATCAGGCTTTGCACCAGTCCCATGCCACAGGGACAAACATTATGCCCTTCACAATTATTCACAGGTTAAATCACCAACACAGTATAATGCATTTAACACATGTCATAATGAAACATTCATATGTTATCTACACACTCATACAGAACCTCCCGCTATCATTGCAGAGGGATTGAGAAGAGACTTCTGTATACAGCACATTAGATACTGTGGGTTTGTGATCTTCTTTCTATACTGGTTGTTTTTTCTTCTTCTTCTTCCAAAAATAAACCATGACCAAGTGTATTCAAGACTGTCTCGATAGATTCTCCGATAGCCCCGACGCGCGTCTCCTGCAGCCTCGAATGGTCGGAGAAGGAGAGAGCTGAGTGTCAAACGTTGAACCGGATAAAAAGAAAAGGAGGAGGCATGTGCATTGTTGTTTCTAAGAGGAGGTGGCAGACCTGGAGAAAGATGCCTTCAGAGCGAGGATTCGTACTGCAGGAGTTCGTATAAAAGTGGACCATCCCTGTACCTGATACCCACCGCGTTAGGGCTTATGTACTGCAGCACATTTATGGTCCTGCGGAGGCGTCGATCCACAAAGTGAGCATCCCAGGCAGGGTAGCGTTTTCTAGGCATGTCTATCTTGATGAGGGGACCCTCGGCCGGCGGCATGGGCCTGCCAGCTGCATCGACGGGCTCAGTGGACCTTACCTGGAAAACTGGAAGGCAGGTGTCCGTGGCCGTTTCATCTGAGTCCGCGTCGTCTCCTGTCAGACCCCTCGTGGGCGTGGCCTGAGAGCCACGAGGCCCCGGAGTAGGAGCCATGGGCTCGGCTTCTGGGGGTAACGGAAGGCCCCACAGCAGCTCGGCGCAGCAGGAGCTGGCCAGCACCCTCAGCCGCGGGCCCATGGGGTGCAGCACCCCGTAATATAGAACCATACAGCCCACACCTGAGGCGAAGCACAGGAAGACACCGCAGAGGGCGATAGAGGCATAGGCGTCGGTGGTGACGGGGTCGCGGTACGCGTACCAGAGGGAGCTGAGGATGGCGTTCTCTAAAAGTACTACGGTGTAGTAGACCACCATTCTGTAGCGTGTCCGGCCCTCGCGCACGTTGAACCAGCAGAAGACGTAGACCACGCCCACCACCATGTTGAACAGTACCTCCTCCCACTTGGACATGCAGAAGTCGGTGCCGCCATGGATGACCCAGAAAGCCATGGCGCACCAGTGGAGCACCACGAAAATGCCAAAGTAGATGTGGAAAACCGAGGCAAACAGGGCGAGGGAGAGCACCCGCGAGGAGATGGTGAAGAGGCGCCAGAACAGATGCACCAGAGCGCCTCGGTAGCTCATGCTCTTCTTGTCATCCCGTGAGTCGCGCAGGAGTTTGTGGTAAGATGCTAGCACCCAGGCAAGAGACATGAGCGAGGACACGGCCGAGAAACCTGTGGAGACAAGCAGAGGAAATCAAATCGATGGAAAGTCAGAATACCGATAAATATATCATCTCTTCTGAGATTCGTCTTTATTTTGACCAATGGGAGCAGCCAGAGGCCGGAATTTCATTTTTGCTCTCCCAGGATGTTAGCGTTGATTTTAGCACATAATCTGTTCTTCAGATGAGAGATAAAGACTTCCAGGTTCAGTCTGAATGTTGTATGTTGGTATATTAGCTTAATGCTAATATAATATAATTGCTAATGTGGTTAGCATTGACATTAACATTGTGGTTAGCATTTTCTTAACATTTCGGTCCAACTTTTGGATTCTGATTTAACATTTAGATATAACATTTAGAAACAGATATAAAATTCAGATTCTGATTTAACATTTTCATATATCATTTAGAATCCGATTTAATATTTAAATATAACATTCAGATTCAGATTTAATATTTAGATATAACATTTAGATTCCGATATAACATTTAGATTTAGATTTAACATTTACATTCAGATTTAACAATAAGATATAGCATTTAGATTTAGATTTAACATTTAGATAAAACATTTATATTCAGATTTAACATTTAGATATAACATTTAGATTCCGATATAACATTTATATTTATATTTAACATTTAAATATAACATTTAGATTTAGATTTAACATTTAGATAAAACATTTATATTCAGATTTAACATTTAGATATATCATAATAGATTCCGATATAACATTTATATTTATATTTAACATTTAAATATAACATTTAGATTTAGATTTAACATTTAGATAAAACATTTATATTCAGATTTAACATTTTGATACATTTAAATTTTTTTACAAAAAGAGAAGAAAAGAGGGACATGAAGGATGCGTCGCTCATGTTGGGTAAGCGTAGAGGGGGAGGGGCTTACACTGCAGCCACTCGGCCTTGTTGCTCTGGATCATGATGCAGAGCTGTAGCACCAGCTGAGGAGCGCTTTCTAAGAAGGTCTCCAGCAGTCGCAGCATGTTGACATCGGCGTACTCGTACATCATAGCCCAGTAAAAACGTCGCTGATTCTCCTTCTGCCGGTGGCTTTGTATACCCAGGTACATAGTACGGATGTACCTGCAGCGGGAGAAAGAGAGGACGCTCAGCCAATCACAGCATTCTGGCACGAGGAATACACAGAGCCCCCAATTCCTATCAAGTTTGGATACGGCGTCATTTTGTTTGATGAAGACAAATCTTGACTTTGTGATGATTTGAGGAACAGGAAACAACTGGAGGAGTCTCAGCGGTCTTACTTAGATATATGGAATCATGTAGAAACAGATACTCTCACAGTTTTATTCCTATGAAGTCACTGACTTCTATACTGTATGTACACACCTACATACACCTGCACATATACTCAAATACACCTGTTTATAGATATATATGTATATATCTACATACACCTGTTTATATATACCTAAATACACCTGCATATATACTTATATACACCTGTATATATATATGTATATATCTATATACACCTGCATAAATATACCTATACACACCTGCATATATACTTATATACATCTGTATATAGATATATATGTATATACTTATATACACCTGTTTATATATACCTATATACACGCATATATATACCGATATAGACCTGTATATATATATATATATATTGCATCATTAACAGAGGTACCTGGTTCTGAGCGCAGCATGTAGGGAACACCGGTGTAATTATGACTGAGGGGGAAAAAAATGATGAAGCTGAAGAGGAGGATGGAAACCATGTATAAAAACTTTTTAAAAAAGCACAGAAACAGTTTTTTGCCGCTTCTTCTGCGTCCAACCAGAATCCCTCGGCACCAATTAGACTCTCACATACAGCAGCTTTGACACGAAGTAATGTGACGGCGGTGAAGAGCCAGAGTTTAGACAGACACGACTGGAATGTCCTTATTAAAAACATTTTACAACTGCCGACCTCCGAGGCCGTGATTTCTTCTTCAGCAGGAATAAAGTCAGCAAAGCGATCGTTCTCTTAAGTGCACCGCATGAATGTCTCTGTTAGCCGCTGGACGGAACTGCTCTCATGTCTGACGGGGTTTCGTGATGGAGGCGTGACTCCGCTGAAGTCAGGGTGATGAAGAGCGTCAGATAATTGAATCAAGCTCCCGTTGGAGTCGGAGCGAGAGCGCTGCTCCTTTTCTTTTCTTTTAAGAGTACAAGGCGGCAGGATTCATTTTATACTGCTGAGCAAAAAAATGCTGCATGCTGCAGACTAAATACCTCGGCCAAAGAGGTTCTGTTTGTCTGTTTGTTTGTTTGTTTATCTGTTTGTCTGTCTGTTTGTTTGTTTGAGAGAAGGATTGGAAAGAAAACTCATTTAAAATTTAAAATGATTCATCCTAAGCATCTAAAATGAAATGGATCAAGAGTTACTTTGATTCCTTAGACGCTCCTTTGGCGGTGGAGCTGGTGGATCAGTTTCAAGAGTTCCTTCTAGATTCCTTTGATGTCACTGTTGGCGCTGGACCTGGGGACTCAGTTTCAATAATTCCTTTGATGTTCCTTTTGGGGGGGGGGGAGCTAGGAACTCAGTTTCAAGGGTTCCTTTGATTCCATTGATGTTCCTTTGGCGGTGGAGCTGGTGGATCAGTTTCAAGATTTCCTTTATAGATTCCTTTGATGTCACTTTTGGGCTTTACCTGGCGACTCAGTTTCAAGTATTCCTTTGATGTTCCTTTGTGGGGTAAGCTCCAAACTCAGTTTCAAGGGTTTCTTTGATTCCTTTTACGTTTCCTTGGGCCTGGGGCTGGTGGCTGAGTGGGCTGAACAGAGACGCTGAAGTGGAAGGTGCAAGAGAAAAGCGGCTACAGAGTATTTGAGAGACATACTCAGGGGCATCTGTTGGAGTTGTCGGCAGATGTAGAGGCTGGCAGTAACTCAGACATCAATGGGGGGTCAGGGTTAAACCGGGGGTACGATTGTGCCTTGGTTGAGGCTTTTTGTTGTCTTGATTTCTTCCAAAATCAAGACAACAAAAAGGAAGGAAACATCAGTCCGATGGGATTCGTACTCCTCAACCAGTAAACCACTTTACTGGTTGAGCTCATGTGAGCAGGGAAACCAGCGCTGTGGTGGTTTGGGCTTCGCAGTGACTTCAATCGTTGCATATTGGGTCGTAGCTGCGGGGCCAGACCGCCTGAGTGGCCAAATAAGTCCAGCGCTTGACGTGGAGGCAGTCAGCCGAGGACAAGAGTGCAGCAAGGACAAAAATAGAAGAGACGTTTGCCCTCCCCAAAACAAAGTGACGGGCCGCGGAGATAAATCCAGTTACTGCAGGTGAAGTTCATCACGGCACGGAAATCAAAACTGGAAAATGCTCATGAGTGGTTTTCAAAGCTAATTAGCTCCTGCTTTGGGGAGGAGATTACCGTTTCATTTGAAATGAGTTTGAGGAGAAGAGCGAAAGTGTTAGTGTAAAGAAAGCCTCTCTGATCGCTGCCGTTATTGTTCTGCCTGAGATTTAAGGTTTTTAACCGGCTCTCGTTCCGAATGAGCTTTATTTAACGGGGATATTTAGAAACATGGAGGGCCTCGTTTCTCACATTTTGTCCTGGCGATAATAATGATCAAAATGCGGGAATTTCCTGCAACCACTAATATTAATTCTCGAATCTGCTATCCTGAGGAAAATGTTGCGACACCAATTTTTGTTTAACATAATTTGCTTTGATCTAGAGACACCGGATACAAGTTTGTATTTTGCAGAGCGACTAAATAAGATCCTAATAGAATCAAGAAGTGTTTGTATTAGATTTTGAGTTTTAGGGGGCGGGTCTACCGGGGTGGCAACCCCAGTTTTTGGGCCTTTTCCCGCCGTACATGTAATATACAATAATTATATGTGTAGGATCCAGTGCCATCCCATAATATCTCCATGCCACTCTCTTGCCACCCCCGTGAAAATTTGTCTATTTCTGCCCTTGCTCTTGATATAATGAAATAATTATTCAGGGAGCAGGAAATTAAACACACTTTGGTATTATCTGGGAATAAGTCACATCTAAACCCAAACTAGGAAAGGAAATCGGAGTAATTTTCCCGCCACATAGGCAAAAAACGTCTACATCAACCCAAAGTGTCGTTGGTTCATCAGCAGTTCAGTCAAAACAAAAACAAAAAAAAGATACTGATGAGATAAAAGGTATAAAAATGACAAAGTATTATAGTGACACATCTCATCATTAACATGCATCGTTAAAAAGGTTTCTCACACGATTTATTAAAGTGTTTTATTGTTTGTTTTAAGGCGTTACAAGGTCGTTGCTTGAGGCACCAAAGGCTCCAGGATCAGATAGCTCTGAATAAAAAACTGACTGAGCGGTGACGGCCGTAGAGACCGACCGCGGGAAAAATAAAAGACGTCACGATGAAAAGCTACTTGTCAAAGTTTCGACGGGTGAAACACAAAAAAGGGACTTTGAATGCCTGCAGAAGCGAGTTTAAGTTCAGAATTTAACGTTTGATCATATGTTGTTTCTGTTAACAACGTTGTTGTCCTGCTGAGCGGCTCATAATTTGCGTAGAAATCTTGAAATCTTGAACTAGCTACGCCGTTGATCTGATGTTTTAAGCCTTTTTGATATTCTGCGGCCATGCTAACTGCTAAGCTAATGCTGGCTTGTTATGCTAATTTAAGTGTGCTATCGGATGCAAATGCGAGTGACTTATGCCGTGTTAATGATTGCATGCTTAGCTAATATGCTAAGCTAATTAGCTATGTTGAGCTAATCTGCTATGCTACTGATAGTATATTGTGATAATGTAAGTGCATTTCGTTCATGTTAATATGCTAAGCAGCTATGCTATGCCAACGTTCTACGACAACTGGCTAATGCATAGCCAGATAAATAACTTTCGTTATTCTTATTTATAACAATAAAATAAAAAGCAATAAAAAGACAGAATCTTCTAATCTATGATTTCTCTGAGCAAAACGTCACTCCAGATGAAGAACTGACTTAGTTTCATTCTGTCCTTGAAAGAAAACAAAAACCCATCAGGCCTTTTCCGTATCTGTCCGCTGTTTGATACTAAACTGTCCAAACCGACCGGTTCTCCAAAAGCGAACTTTAAAATAACTAGAGTGCAGAATATTATAGCCCCTTAATAATTTAACGCGACCAACAAATA
Organism: Lophius americanus; assembly: GCA_037951165.1. Classification (NCBI taxonomy): domain Eukaryota; kingdom Metazoa; phylum Chordata; class Actinopteri; order Lophiiformes; family Lophiidae; genus Lophius; species Lophius americanus. The sequence continues at coordinate 175,985 of JBBDHG010000171.1, forward strand.
TTGAGGAAGTGTGCGAAAGTACCGGAGGCTAGCAATCTAGTCGCCCCCCCATCAAGATGTCCCTCTGCCGCCGCCGCCGCCGCCGCCGTCGCCGCGGCTCAAGTCTAAGTACTCAGAAGGAAGAGGATGGATGGATGGACCCTGCTATTATAGCGGATATCATATTGTCGCTATCCTCAGTCTCACACTCCCCCGCTCACTCCCTCACTCCCTCACTCCCTCTCTCTCTCTCTCTCTGTCTCTCCAACTCGCTCTCTCTCGCCGTCCACCCTGTGAGATTTCCGCCCGTCAAAAGGCAGATATGGGTCTCTGTAGGATAATAAATAAAGAGTCCGGTCTAGACCCGCTCTATTTTTTCATGAATGCACCGACACTTCTCCTGAATTGGTGCGATAAAACTAACATTTGATTTATTTGACGTTCGATAAATTGCCGTGTCATAGCCAGTTTTCGTCAACAGAAAATATCGAGGACCACAAGCCGAGCAAAAAAAATAAATTGTAATGGCTTCTGCTGTCGGACTGTGGAAGTGGAAGGTGAGAGAGTGACATGTCTTGAATTTACTGAAGACGTGGTTTAGGAAAGAAAATAAGACGCAGAAGGAAATTACATCAGCGGGAAGGTCAGGGGACATCGGAGCGCCGCGTCTGCTTCCAATCCATCGCTGCCGGAGCGGGTCGCTGGACCCCATCCTTCCACGCTCAGGTTTCCCACTGGTAGTAAGTACGAGTAGTAGGTAGTAAGCTAATGAGTCATCGATAAAAATATAAAGAATAAAAGCCGGCCGGGAAATGGAATTCAGGACCAGAAGGATGTTGGACTTTTTCAGGCGGGTTGACGGGGGGAAGTTTTTGTGGGATCGATACTCCGGGGCGTAAGAGACACAATTAAATCCAGAGGTTAAGGCCGGCATTCCATGACATTTTCCCTGTGCTGGTAAATGTCAGAGGGAGAAAGTCAAACCCTCTCCCTCACTAATGACATGACAGAGAGACCCACGCCGGCCTTTTTGTTTCCATCCTCCATTTTCCGCTAGTTTGTGGGATCCGCTGAAACGTCTCCAAAAACTGTCTCGCTGGGAAAAAACAAGATTCTCTGTGCAACTCGTTGAGGCGACGCTTTGAGCTAAATGCTAACGGAAGCACGCTAGTGGGTTCCAGCATGGCAAAGCTAGCAATGCTGTCATTTTTCATGGGAAATTACGGAAGCGCTTAAGCATCACGTTACAACGTACTTTTAGGGAGTTTTAGGGACAGACATGAGGAAAACAGGAGGAATTTTATTTTTTTCATGTTTCATTTTGAGAAAAAGAAGCTTAACAGGTTCTGCCTCGTCTTCGTCTCTGCAGGCGGGTCCAAACTTACTCCAACCCCGGTTCCTTACATTCCAGCCTCTCTCCTTTTGTTTCCTGTGGTTCTTAGCTTGTTAGCTTGTCGCGTCTCTGTCTCGGACTGCATGTTTACACGACGGACCTACTTTGTTCCGGACGGTTTCTACCATCCCGCTGCAGGATTCGTTTTCATGTTCTGGATTGTTCCATGGTTTCGAGTTTTGAGTTTGGCTGCTAGTTTGAATATTTGCTATAAAAATCCCTGAGATGTTCTAACGCCCTGTAGAATAAGTCAAACATCAGCTCTGATATCCCAGCATGAGAGATCTCGCTGTAGCTCCTCCCTCTTCCCTTGGGTTTAGCGGAACCCCCCCCCCCCCCCCCAAAAAACCTGTAGAGTTGAATGTTGGCTCTCCAGGCTGTCAGAAAAACCCAAACTCACTCGATCACGTCTCCGACAAACGCACGCGGAAAAACGCACGCCTTCACGCCTTCACGCCTTCACAAAAAACCTCTCACACACCCCCCCCGGGTTGCGATGCTAGCTGTTAACACTCCCACTGTGCCTCGACTCAGATCACACACTACACCAATGACTCCCTAAAAGACAGCACACACACACACACACGCACACACACACACACACACACGCACGCCCACACACACACACACACACACACACACACACGCACACACACACAGAAGCTCTGCAGGTAATGGAGGATTTCCTGTTCTATTTCAGTTACATTGTCGGGTTGATCTCACTCTGTCTTGCTCCCGCCAGCCCCTCCCCCCCACCCCCTCCCCCCCCCACCGGCTGGCTGTGGTCCACTGCTTGATACCTTGCTCTCCCCTGCCCCTTCAGCGCCGTGGTTCCTCTACAGGGCTCCTCATGAATTATTTGTGGCGAGATCATAGCGATCGCTCACGGCTCGTTAAGCGGCGTAGTCGCGGCCTAACAACTCCACACTGTGCCGGGGTCTCGTTCCACGGCCCATCGTCTGCCACTGCCGTCGAGACGGAGTCAAGCGTCGACCCTCCCGGCGTGCGGCTCACGCACACGCAAACAAGCCATTACGGACGTGACGTCTTCATGAGATTTCAAGCGCCTGAAACCGACGAACCGAAGGAAGATGTGATTCTGTAATTACAACGTCTGGATGAAGAGGTTTCTGGAGATGGAAGCTGATGGACGGGTGGAATGACAAGCACACACACACACACACACACATGTACACACACATACACATGCAGACACCCACTCAAACACATACACACAAATACACACACACACAAACGCGTACACGCACACACACACATGCACACACAGACATACACCCACACATGCACACACACATGCACAAACACATGCACGCACACATGCACACACACATGCAGGCACAAACCCAGACAAACATAAACACTCATACACAAACACACACACACACCCGCACACATGCACACACAAACACACCCGCTCAAACACACACATATACACACACATACACACACATACACACACACATACAAGTACACACACATGCACACACCCACACAAACAGACATACACCCACACATGCACAGACACACACACACAAAGACACCCGCTCAAACACACACATGTACACACACACACACACACACCCACCCACTTTTTTACCGTAAATTATACCGATTTATTATTATTATTTTTATTTTAACAGTGCAGTAAACCCTTTATCCCTAGAGTGTATGATGAGGGGGGGACAGAATCATGCCTCTCCAGGTTGAGCAGCATCTGTTCTGCGTTTACATCTTGTCATAATCTGATTCACCAGATCAGAAGTTCTTTTCCGACATACGGAAGCAGAACCGACGCCTGGTCCGTTGGCAGGAGGAATCCGGCGGAGCGCTAAGCATGGGGGATACCTAACATATGGAAGGCCTGAAGCTTTAAGCACTACATCGTGTCTGGGTGGGTTTAAAGGAAGGTGGAGGAAGGTGGAGGCGTCGCCAGCTGCAGAGAGTCACGCCCACATTCCCTCGGAGCTCTCAGTGAGATTTAAACCTCCATTACCGGGTAGATTTATATTCTCCTCCTTTTTTTTCTGGATATATTTACTTGTCTGTGTCCCCCCCCCCGTCTCACAAAAAAAAACCTACCGCCATTTTAACCTTTTCCAGCGAATGAATGATCATGATGGGAGATTCACAGTGATGTCAGCGTCGTGTTATTCCTCACGTCCTCACAGGGAAACTGTTTATCCCTCCAGCTCCTAGCTTCTACGGACAGAGAAAATATAACCTCGGCGTATTAAAGCAAGACCAGAGACTTTCCAGAAATTCTCGGTGGCCTTTTTCAGCGTACCACTGATCCTGTATTATATTATGCTTTATCCTCCGTATGCTGCTGATAGACCTGGATGAAAGGCTGGTCGAGTTGGGCTCCGGCTCCCCCGGGCGAGTCGGATGCACTCAGTCGGATGCAAACACACAACGGTCTGCGACCGGTGCCTTTGGGCAACTCCTGTGCAGAGAGCTAGTCGAATGCTGAATGGAGACATGATGTAAACTGAAAGCGGCGAGGAGAAGCAAGCGGCGAGGAGAGACGCCGCGTCAACCGCGCTCCCCCGTCGTCAGTTCTTGAAGGGTGTCCAGGGTAACTCCAGCTGACGTCTTGACTAAGTATTATCTCTACGAATAATAACCCTTTCATCCGTACGCCGTACGTCATCGCATGTGACGCAGGATTCTTCAGAGTCCTTCATCACCTGAAATCATCAGATCTCCGACCCTAACCGGCAGCTAGTTAACGTTTCTGGCTCTATCAGCATATTGTTAATGTGGAGGGGGAAAAAAAGCTGTCAATCAAAGCTGGAGCCTATCCCCAGCTGGCTCAAGGATGAGAGGCGGGTCACACCCTGGATAGTTCACCAGCGCCGACACAGAGAGGGACAGCCGTCATTCACACCAATGGGAAATTTAGATTCACCGGTTCACCTGTAGACCCTTTTTGTAGTCGATGTCACGGTGAGATTTGATCTACTACGAAATATACCATATTTATATTAAGTTTGTCGCTGCTTTGATGTGTTTATAGCAGCCGGCGTCTTGTACAGCTGCGTTTTATGTCCTTGCCTCTGGCTGGTCAGAACGTCGGCCCACAATCCACAAAAGTCATGCGAGAAAAACACGATATTAAATGTCCTGGACGTGACCGCAAAGTACAGAATTGTATTTAAATGCTCTAAGTTTCTCTTGGGTATAGATGATAGGTTTTTACACGAGGTATAAGAAGATGACCGACCGCTGTCGGCCATTTCTGAACTTTATCTTTTCATGTCTGTCAGCTATCGGGGACGACTTATGCTAAAGTGAGCAAAATAAGGAGAGGATGTCACAAATCATGTGATCAAGGTCTCCGTGACTTTAGACGGGCGACAGCCGGAGATTCTGGCTGATATAAGATCATTTGGGCCATTCTCCAGTAACCGACTGAGTAGATAAGGAAGTGCAGATTCTGGATCGGCGCTAAAGAGACGGGATGTTTCCGTGGCTTTCAGATACGCATCGGTATTGATCGCTTCGGCGGGACGTGAGGAGCTATCAACAACAACGGGTCTGCAACTTCCCGAGGATCCGACCGGTGAACGGACGAAGGGCAGCTTTAAGTAAAAACGGTGGATTTCTTCAACAGTTCAAAATGAAAATGACATAATCCAGATTTGACCAATGGTGGGATGGTGGGATGGTGGGAGTGGAGGCGTCTTCCTCTACTGTAAGTATTTTATGCTCAACCATGTAATCATCATTTTAAAAAAAGTGGATAGGAGGATATAAGATAAGAAAACATATAAGATGATATTTACAATTGGCTCCTGATGTCACCTTCTTCTATCTTCCCTGAAGGTCAGAAGAAAAGATCCAGAAGCAGAAACGTTGGTTGCTGGGTTGGTTTTTTTTGTTAGTGCCACCATTTTTTTTTTTCCCAGAGCATTTCAGGATTAGATGGAGATCCATCAGAAGTTCTTTCTGAAAGACTATCCTCTCACACACTATTAACATCACTTTTCTCTCATGCTCAGTCTCAGCTAGCTGCTCCACCGTCTGGTGCGTCAACCTGATATCAGCTGCGCTCAATCGCGTAGCCTCGTCCATCCAATCACTGCGTCACACCAGCATGCTCCGCCCATTACCGTCAGCTGGTGTCTTTAAATATGTCCATCGTCATTCATCTAGTCCTTGCTTGCTTAAGCCTCATCATTCATCAGCCTCAGCAGTGTCATCAGCCGCCACCACCACCAGTATCAAGACTCCAAATGGGGGGATATTCCATACTGCAGCCCAGAGGAGGGACCACCACCATTTCAGAAACCTTTTCCCTTCCCACCCGCCGCTACTCTTCTGTCACAGATAACTCCTGACACTCCACCCTGCCTGCACTCGCTTCTTCACCTGTTTTCCATCCGACCCCGTTACACTGAACATTTGACTCGACGATCTTGAATATTAGAACGCTCTCTATGGAGGGACATCAGCCTTCCAACCTGAAATGAAATCCCTGCTCTCTATTTTATTTTTTTACTCTCTGCCTCCCCTCCCAGTCTGTCCCGTTTCTGTGGCCGCCCTTCAACAAGAGGAAGAGGGAGATTATGTACGGATTAAGAAGAAAGGGTTTGACCCACTTGCTTTTTCCAAGAGCACCAAACGATGAAGGGTTGTGTTGCGGCTCTCAGCCTTTCTTTTGCTAGGTGACAAACGAAGCCCCCGTTTGTTGCTCTTAAGATTCTAATTAGCAGAGCTGACTCACAGTGTTAAAATACTTCCATGACTTACCGATGTCGGATCAGTTCTGTCCTCACTATCACATCACCAAAAACACGTAATCCCCTAATAGCGTTATTTTTCTTCATTTTTGCTTACTTTGTGTTTTTCATGCTCTGATGGGCGTGCTTGCAAGTGAGGTGGCGTTTGGCATTTTTCAAGCACCAAATATAACGCTCGAGAACGTAGACGAGTGCCAAGTCGGCACACGAGAGGGAGGAGAGGAAGAGGAAGAGGAGGAGGTGAGGGGATGATGGGGAGGATGGCCGTTGGAGATAACCGCTGGGAAAGTGGAGGAGAGCTTGCGAGGGGAAGGGGAGAGAATAGGGGCAAGTGACAGCGTGATGTAGTGACAGAGGAAGTGGAAGGAGGTGAGAGGCGGCGAAAGTGACGAGACAAAGACGCAAGGAGAACCTACAAGAGGTAGAGGAGAACCTGAGAGTGAGAGGAGAGTGAGAGGAGGGGAGTGAGAGAGAATAAGACCCGGGAGGTAAACTAATCATCGAGCACGCAATGCAATTTTCTGGCTCTGTGCCTCCACTCCCATACTCCTCCCTCCACTGCTCTTGCTCCAGTCCACCCCCCCCCCCCCCCCCCCCCCCACCCCCCCCCCCCCCACCCCCCCCCGACTGGTCTCGGGGGGCTCTTTTTACTATTCCACTCACACACACTGTCTCTCGCTCCTCCATCTATCAGGCTGTACCATTTCAGCTCCCCCCCTCTCCATTTTTCAGTGCTGCCCGATAAATCCCTTCTAGCACCCAAAAAATGGAACGAGCCACTCCAGCCATCAGCTGAGAAAAATGCTGTAGATGAAAGGCAAAGTCTATTTTAATGGGTAGAATTCTGCGCATTAGAAATTCGCTGCTGCAGGATGTTTCCTCAGGTGTTATCTCCATGATGGGGTTTCTTTTGCGATAAGGAGAACGAGGCAACAACGGTCAACAAGGGCATAGAAAAAGTCACGTCGAAGAGAATTTGACTGTTTGCATCAATGCGTGTGTGTGTGTGTGTGTGTGTGTACAGTGTGTCTTTGCCCAAGGTGTTAGGCATTTAGGAAGCGTTTGATTTTGCGGCAGCAAAGGGTTGAAAGTATGTTCAGTCTCTCTCCCGAGAGCGGCGGCGGCGGCGGCGTCTGCCTGCCTCACTGTTTTGCAGCGCCTTGATGATGATGATAGATGTTCGCTCCAGACATGCAAATAAAGGAGGTTGCTCCCGAGAACTAAACACATGCTCTCGCTCACAGACACACAGAGAAGCACACAAACGCACACACTGGCAGTGTATGTTTGACTACAATCAAGTCATCCGTTGACAAATTAATCTTTCTCTTTAGGGAGTATACCCTCGGGAAGATTCAGAGAGCTCCCACACACAGCAGCAGTCTCCAAAATGCCCTATTTTCACAGGCACGCCAACTGGAGAGGAAGATTAGTCACATAACATGCTAATTTTTAAGATTGGAACCCCTCTCTAAGTTGAGGGGTTGAATGTGTGAGAAGAAAGCGAGCTAGTTAATTATTGACAGGCGGTATCTGTCACCTCATTCATCATCATAAGTGTCATCAATGTTGTTGCTCCTAAGGAACACACACACACACACACACACACACACACACACACACACACACACACACACACACACACACACACACAAACACACACACACACACATACACATATATACTGGTTTTTATTACCTTCTGGGGACACAAAACCGGCTTCGGCCTCACAAACACAAACTACAGGATCAATGTCAACAAATATACCAAACTTTTCACATATACCCATAGTATGCACATTCACCTATAGATTTCCCCCTGTCTTGAACACACACATACTGCTTTTTATGACCTTCTTGGGACATACGCCTAGCTGCAGCCTCACACATACACACAGAGGTGTACAGCACACACCAACATGGCAGTTCCCAAAGCATTTCATGAAGATTACTTTAACATTACTCTAAAACACTTGAACACGCATACATCCCTTCTGTATGAGGATAGAATGTGACACACACACACACACTATCTGACCATCAGATGTGTCTCTAAGAGGAAGTCACATCCCACCCTGAGGTGGTTTAATGACACAAAGCATGTGAGAGTATACGTGTTTGACTGACAGGCCCAGTGTGCAAAATCTGTTGTGACGGATCAAAAAATCAGCCCGGCAGGCACAGGGAGGGAGACGGCAAGACAGACGTGGAGAGAGAGAGAGAGAGAGAGAGAGAGAGAGAGACTCTGGCTCTGCAGAGGTACTTTAAGGTCAGAGACAGGCGAGGGTGCAGCAGGGAAGCAAAGCAGACAGGGGGATAGAATTACTGACGATGTAGGGGGGGAAGAAAAAAAATTAAGAATCATCATAGTAGATACACAAAAACTGAGCTGGAAGGAAATATCTCTTCTGCCAAATGCAGCGTTTTTTTTTTTAGCCCCATAAACAGATTCCTCCTGTAAACAAAACCCGCTAATGCAACATAAATCCTCGGCGATGGCTTCCTGGATTCATGGCGTCAGCTTTTCCAGCTCTGTAAGACACACACAGAGGAACGTAGAGGCACGCTCGGAGAGACGCAGACACAACAGACGCGGTGGAACTGGTGAAAACTCCTGCGTTTCCTCTCTGGGCTGGGGGAGGGTGAGGCCGACAGGGATGTGGGGGATGGGCCGGATCGATTGAGGTATCCTTGGAGCCCTTCCTCTCTTTTTTCCTGAATCTATACGGGGAAGATCAGATGCTGACGGAGCAAAGCCCCTCCTCTGGACTACACATCTCGCCTTCAGCATCCTTCTGAGGAGACTTATCAGGGCGAGGAGTCCAGGATTGGTCGATTGAGCAGACGTAAACCTTCCTCACGCAGTAATACCTGTCGGATCAGCATGAGGTGTGATAGCAGCCGCTTGTCCTCGTCTGCTATCACACGGGTTAAAGGGGCTGCGATGAGTGACAGGACAACAGAGTCGCTTATATGATGTACTGACAACATGACCACTGTCTGCGCGGAGAGGCAGATCAGAGGAAATGAACCCTTTGATGTTCTCACCGAGAATTTTTAAATTTTTCTATTTGCATATTTTTTTTTAATTTTTATTTATCTCATATCTTGGACACTTGTTTATGTCGTTTGGCCTAAGCATGTTTTTAGACATAAAATAAACAACAACTGTATTTCAAACTATTTCATTATAACATTTTGCATGAAAGACAGTTTTAAAAAACTGTAAAAACTGATGAAAAACAATTTTAATTTACTGAAGTCAACCTTTTGGTCAAGTATGTTTTTAGAAAACTATTTGATCCTTATAAAAAAAATGATTTGGTTGTATCAAGTTACATTATTCTGTTTCATAAGCCCTCACAAGTTTTAATATGCCCCCCCAAAAAATAGGACTTTCTCAATACCCGTGATTAATGCCTCTTCCTCGGTGGTCCCTTTGACTTGTGGCGTTCCCCAGGGCTGCATCCTCGGCTCCTTACTCTTTAACATATACATCTTGCCACTGGGTCATATTATACGCAGGTTCAGTCACATGGTAAACATTTTTCAAGAAGAAATAGTGACTCAAAAATGTGCTTGAGCAAATAGTTGAGCAGGAAATTAAAGGACCACAGTTTAGCTCCGTACTTTGTTTAAAAAGCCGTGGGAAATCACTCGTCGTTGTTAAATCTAAATCTAAACGTTGAGTCTGAATATTGAATGTTCACATAAATGTTATACCTACATGTAAAATCTAAACGTGTTTCCCTAAAAATTAATCATTTTAATAATTATTAGAGTTAACGGTGGAATTACTAGAACAAATGTTGGATGAAGGGGGGGGGGGGGGGGGTCCCCAGAATTAAATTCATTATCTGGACGTGTAAACATTTGGTCTTATACTATAAAAGTACAAATGCTAAACACAGCATAAAGTATGCATATCTAATATTCTGCATTATATGTATCAATAGTTTAAGGCTTATTTAAGTTGAACTGATAAGAGAGAGAGAGAGAGGTGGAGGAAAGTGAGAGAGAGAGAGGGAGCAAGAGGTGGAGGAAAGTGAAAGAGAGAGAGAGCCATCGATAAGTGGAGAGAAAGAGATAGCACACTAGAGAGAGAGAACATCAGAGAGAGAGAGAGGTGGAAGAAAGTGAGAGAGAGAGAGAGTTGGAGAAAAGGGAGAGAGAGCACATCAGAGAGAGAGAGCATCACAGAGAGAGAAAGAGCATCAGAGAGAAAGAGAGAGAGGGAGAGAAAGAGAGCGAGAGAAAGAAAAGAAAAAGAGAGCACATCAGAGAGAGAGAGAGAGAGCATACATCAGAGAGAGAAAGAGCATCACAGAGAAAGAGAGAGAGGCAGAGAAAGAGAGCGAGAGAAAGAAAAGAAAAAGAGTGCATCATAGAGAGAGAGAGAAAGAGAGCAAGAGAGAGAGAGAAAGAGAGAGCACATCAGAGAGAGAGAAAGAGAGAGCACATCAGAGAGAGAAAGAGCATCAGAGAGAAAGAGAGAGAGAGGGAGAGAAAGAGAGCGAGAGAAAGAAACGAAAAAGAGAGCACATCAGAGAGAGAGAGAGAAAGAAAGCAAGAGAGAGAGAGAAAGAGAGAGCACATCAGAGAGAGAGAGAGAGAGAGCATACATCACAGAGGTATGATGACTTCTGGGATTTGCTAAGTGATGGTAACTGGACTCCAGCATGTTGCAGTCTGGGAAGACTCCTGATGAATAGGCTGGGGGGAGGGCAGCAGCAGAGGAGGAGGGATGAGAAGGAGGAGAGGAGAAAACCTAGCAGCATAATGCACAGGCATGGATCCAAAGGATCCATTTCATTCACAAAACCCCTGAGCAAGTCTGAACCATCCGGTCCGACTCAGCTCAGGGAGGAAGCAGGAAACTTCACTCATCCTCCTCTCTTCTTCCTTTATTCTTCCTGTTTTGATTTCCGTCATTGGCTTTCCGTTGGGTTTTACTAAAATACAACAAGCTAAAAACTCACGGGCTTCTTCTATGTGCTCTAAGGTTTGAGGAGTTTCAGAAGACTCTCCATGATGGTGGAATACCTTTTTAAAAATGTTCAATTAAAAGCATCCCACACACAGCAGCTCTGCTCACTTCACCCATTATTTTGATTAGCCGCGCTAGCTTAGCTTAACGTCTGGGTCGTGCGCACATGTGATTCAGAATATAACCCTTAATCAACAATAATAATATATATATTTAAGACATATCTTCAAATATGACATATCCTCCAAAGGACTGGAGGATATGTCATAATGATGGCCGCCGCACATGCAACATCCATCCATCCATCCAACCATTCACCCATCAATCCAACCAGCCATCCATCCAACCATCCATCCAACCATCCATCCATCCATCCAACCAACCAACCATCCATCCAACCATCCAACCAACCATCCATCCATCCATCCAACCAACCAACCATCCATCCAACCATCCAACCATCCATCCATCCAACCAACCATGCATCCATCCATCCAACCATCCATCCATCCGTCCATCCAACCAACCAACCATCCATCACCCAACCAGCCATCCATCCATCCACCCATCCATCCATCCATCCATCCATCCATCCAACCGTCCGTCTGTCCGTCCATCCATCCATCCATCCATCCTCTTCTGTTTATCCGCGGTCGAGTCACGATGGTGAAATGATTTGCATCTTCTGCAACGATCGACAAGAAATGTCTCCATCACGGTGATTCTGCGAGTATCGAGACGCGGATCGGAGCATAACTTTTTAGGAGTGGGTGGGGAGCGAGGGAGAAGAGGAGATGAAGAAAGTAGGACAGAGCTGTGTGGGCCCGGCTCCGTAAGGACAGCGGTTCTAATCAGAACTGAGCAGCTGCTATTACTCCAGCGCTCTCTCAGGGAGGGCGGGTTAAACCCAGCGAATGCTTCAACATCAAGGTCGGCCGTCATTGAAGACTTTTCGGGAATATACCCTCTACTGTCGGAGACGACACGATGAGTCCAGATTAAAGTCAGTTCAGCCTTGTTGATAAACAGCGTTTCTCCTCTAACTCTTATTTCAGGTTTATTGCACCTATGGATCCTCTATGTGCCAAAACTAAACATCTGGGAGTGGATAATTAGCTAGTGTGTGTGTGTGTGTGTGTGTGTGTGTGTGTGTGTGTGATTATTTCATGTTTGCTTTCAGCTCGCCTTCCAAATCCACATCAAGCGGCTGCATCTCCATCCTGTGACACACTTCCATCAAAGGCAACTGCCAGAAACACGCCAGCGCAGATGTTTACGGCGTGAAGCGTGACGGAAAAGATACACAAAAGAAACAGAATGGGGACAAAATAATTGACAATACGGTCTTAAGACAAAGTATATGCAGCTATACGCTAATTATTCACTGCTGTGATATAATAATAATACATTTAATTTATAACCCACTTTACATTTGGATCAAATCTCAAAGTGCTACAAAGTAAAAGCAGATAAAAGCATCGATAAAAAATAAAATAATAACTATATAAAAACATGACCAAAAAGCAGCAATGTTAATTAATGTTATAGGTTCTGCTAAAAAAAGTTTTAAGTCCTTTTTTAAATGTGTCAGTCGTCTGTGGAGCCCTGAGATGGTCAGGGAGGGCGTTCCACAGACGAGGGGCAGCAGAACAGAAGGCCCGATCACCCATGGTGCTGAGCTTAGTCCGGGGAAGGAGGAGGCGGTATAAGAGTGGGTAGAACGGAGGGATCGTGTTGAGGTCAGTGGGGTGAGTAGTTCTTTTAGGTAGGGGGGTGCGTTACCATGGATAGCAATATAATTAATTATTGACAGGAAGTCATGTTAAGGTGAAAGAGTGTGTTAATAATTACTGAAACATTTTATTGATCCTGGAAATGATAAATAAAATATAGTCACACACAGTCTCTTACATCTTTTTCTAATCCCGTATAAAGTTGATTTTGCGCAGTTTAGTTCTGGCCCGTATGGCGCCGTAACCGCGAGAATGGAGAAGAAGGAGCATCTTTCATACTTTCCCCGCGACCGTCTCGCAGAGATGCGTCGGCATTAATTAGCTCCTCAAAACAGAAGCGGCTGTGACAGAAGCTGCCTTTAATAAATTCATGTTGAGCGGAGGAACAATGGCCCGCATCGTTTTTTTTCCCTCCCATTAATTAGACCCACTGGTTCGGGTACCTGCTTACTTTGGCAGAAAGACCGGCGCGCTGACAGCCAACGCGTTTGTAGGCGAGGGTTTGAGCCCGACAGAAGATGCTTGATCAGTGTTTATTATCTCTCTTAATTGTCATTTGTATCAATATCCGTTTAAATGAGTATTTAAGACTTTCTTGTCTTTCAAAGAGAGAACAAATGAAATAAAGGATCAGTGTTGGGATGATACCTGGTCCTGGGACTTTTCTTCTTTCAGGCCGACTTTATGAATTTTGGAATTAATGGGATCTTTATGGTCATTTTCGCCTCACCAGGTAAAATTCAATCCTTCCTTGTGAAAGGGTAGGTCCTCTGGCTGTTGGTGTTTTATGAACTTTTGTTGTGGTTTGGCCTTTCAGTCACACTATAAACGACATTTTCGGGGCCTGAATACGTACTTATGAAAACGGGTACCCCCTTTTCCACCAAAAAAGAACATGGTGCTAGTTCGGTGCTGGTGCTAGTGCCAGTGCTTAGTTGGTTCAACTCGCGAACCACCTAAGAACCAGTTTGCAATTCCATTGGCTAAGGAGCCAAGTCAGAGCCACGCCATTATATCACTTTATAACGTAATCGGTTCTTGGCTCTAGACCACCAAAGAGTTGGTGCTTGGCTGGCACCAGTTTTGAGAGCCAGGAGCTGGTGCTAAGGCTGTCGAAAAAGCAAATAACTGGTGGTGGTTAGTCGGGCTCTGGTTCCGAACTAGCCCTGGAACCATCTCGATGGAAAAGGGGTAAAAACGACCAGTCTTTTTTGTATGTTTATGAGAAGGATTACAGAAAAACTACAGGATACGCTCGCATGAAATTTTACCCAGAGGCAGGTTTTGGCGAATCTTAGAGGAGATTACATTTTGGTGAAGTTACATGTTTCACTGGATTTAAAATCCTATCAAATCATATAATAAGGTGTCACAATGTGGCCATTTGCTACCTCTGTTCGTTGGATGTTTCTTTTCGGGTAGAGCGGGGGTCTCAGTGGGCTAAACACAGATGCTGAAGTGGAAGGCTCGGGAGACGAGAGGCTGCAGAGTATCTGAAAGATACCCGAAGAGTTTTCTGGAGCCGTCGGTAGATTTAGAGGCCGCTCATAACTTTTTTTATAACTGAAGTATAAAAAAAAGAAGTGTCATTTGCTTTAATATTGGTGAGATAAAACTGATACATTTCCAACTCCTGATTAATGTTGTAATTCATGGAGTCACACTGTTAGCAAGGTTAATAAAGCGCTATCCTCGGATTAATCAAGTACTAACATCAAATCTTAATCCTTTCAATCTCAAAACCAGCTTGTTAGGCTCTAATCTCACAAACATCTTGTTGGGCTCTAATCTCACAAACATCTTGTTGGGCTCTAATCTCACAAACATCTTGTTGGGCTCTAATCTCACAAACATCTTGTTGGGCTCTAGTCTCACAAACATCTTGTTGGGCTCCATCCCTCTCGCTCCTCAGTCTCTGCGAGGGAGACAAACTGTCATTTTCCAGGGAGAAGTGGAGAACCGGTTCAGTAACGGCATAGCCTCAGGCCTGACACACAACTCGTTTACCGGAACCTCAGAGGAGCTGTCTGTGGAGGATGCACAACCATCTCTGACAGGTGAAGAAGAGGAGGAGGAGAAGGAGGAGGAGGAGGAGGAAGAAGAGGAAGAAGAAGAGGAAACAGAGGAGGTGTAACTGGAAGAAGAGGAGGAAGAGGAAGAAGAAGAGGTATAAGAGGGAGAAGAGGAGGAAAAAGAGGATGAAAGGAAAGGAAATCGAGGAGGAACAGGAAGAAGAAGAGGAAACAGAGGAGGTGTAACTGGAAGAAGAGGAGGAAGAGGAAGAAGAAGAGGTATAAGAGGAAGAAGAGGAGGAAAACGAGGATGAAAGGAAAGGAAGACGAGGAGGAACAGGAAGAAGAAGAGGAAACAGAGGAGGTAGAACCGGAAGAAGAAGAGGAAGAGGAAGAAGAAGAGGTAGAAGAGGAACAAGAGGAAGCATAAAATATGAAGGAGAAAGAGGAACAAGAGGAAGCATAAAATATAGAGGAGGAAGAGGAAGAAGAGGAAGCATAAAACGAAGAGGAGGAATAGGAAGAAGAGGAAGCATGAAAAGAAGAGGAGGGAGAGGAAGAAGAGGAAGCATACAATGAAGAGGAGGAAGAGGAAGAAGATGAATAAGAGGAGGAGAAAAGAAGAGGAGGAAGACAATAAAGAAGAAAAACCCTCCAGGAAGTTAGATGAAGTGAACTTCTGGGACGTGTTATTGAAGGTCATTAATATAAGTCCTCTGAGCGCCGGTCCAGAACCGGTCCATGATGAAGGAGGACATCGTCTCCTCTTAAAAAACCTACTTGAATTATGGCTCTTCATGAAACGGACGTCTCTGCTCTTCCTCTCACTCTTCACTCTTCAGTGAGGCATACATCACTGATAACGCTCAGCGACACGATTATTATTATTATTATTATTATTATTATTATTATTATTATTATTATTATTATTAATAATAATAATGATAATATTTGGACCGGTATCAATGGAACCATCTGGAATGTTCCACGACATCATCTGCAGCTTTTGAGTTACTGCCCTGCGACCCATTTCACCCCCCCCCCCACCCCCCCCCCCCCCCTAAAAATATATATTAATATCCCACAGATCCAGATTATGATCCAAACCCGGATACGGAGGTGAAACGTCATTAGCAGTGATCCAGAATCCACATCCGTATCGGGTCCACTTCAAAACTTGATCAGCACCACCTTAATCCAAATAGCAGCACCACACAAAATGTGTGTGTGTGTGTGTGATAATAATAATTAATAATTAATTAATAATTAATTGATAATAATTTTTGCTTTGTAGCACTTTGAGATTTGATCCAAATGTAAATTGCATTATAAATTAAATATATTATTATTATTATTATTATTGTTATAATGCAGACCAACACTGATGATCACATGACCTCATCCAACCAATGAACTCCCTGACCTCTCTGACCACTCATGTCAAATTAGGGTTTTAACCCATTGTGCTAACAATCGGTTAAATAATTATAATAATAATAATAATAATAATAATACATTTTTATGAAAAGAATAAGGGGCCAAGGAAGGAGCCCTGGGGAAAACCGAGGACAAGTCATCGACTTTTACAATTGAGACATTCCTATTTGATAAGGATATTTCTTTTTGCAGCTTTTTTATTTTATTTTATAAAATAAAATAAAATAAAAAAGCTGTATTACTCAGTTACGTTTTTTTTTTTTTATCTTTAACGGCTTCATATTGATGTAAGACCTGGAGCGGCGGACAAGATTCCAACCATAAATCATCGCGCTTGTATTCCGAAGTTAAAATAATGTTTTCGTTACTTGTCTTTTATTTGAAGCCTATGTTGTTGTTGTGTTTCATTAAACAAATGAGTTAAAAAAAAAGAAAAGTGAATCGTATAAAAAATCCAGGGTAAAAAATGTCTCCTGCAGGAGAAGACAAAGCTGCTCTGTGGGATCGTCTCGCCTCTCACCCATCGTGTCGAAGAAGACGAAACATCTTGTGTAGGAAAGAGAAAAAAAACACCCAAGGATCCGCCCACTCCCACTGCAGAAGGTTGAGTGAACCCCCGGAGGGTGGCACTTTGGTGAGGGCTTCAAACGCCCCCGCACTTGGACCTCAGCGGGGAGTCTGTGCTTACGAACGGATACTATGGTAACTAGATGATGTTATTCTTCCGTGAGGTTCTGAAAGTCCACGTCCGTAGAAACGCAGACGAGATGGAGCTCTGTTGGGAAAGTGTGTACCAGGGGAGTTCTGGTGGGAAACAAACACAGGGTTACAGTTCGGATCCCCCCCCCCCCCCGACCATCCTCCCACACGTCTGCCTCCCTCTCTTTTTCAGTGTTCCACCAAACGACGTCAGAGTGACCGCTCGTACCGCTGTTCGCTCAACAGTTCAAACAGGTTGACGAGTTGATGAGTCTGATTGCAGGATCCGTTTCTGAGCAACGTGGACGGAGGCCAGTTTGGGGTTGACTGGACAACTGGGTCAGAGCATCTGCAGAACTCTTCTTTCTGGTGGTCTACAGAGAATGGGACACCATATTTATATTCAATTTTCTATTTACCACCCCCGCCATCCAATTCTCCTCTTTGCTTTTCTCCAGCGCTCAGCAAGCGCTGTTGTCCCTCAACAGAGCTGAACCAAAGTGACCCCACAATCCAGCGCTAATACGACTGTCATCGCCTGCTGCCAACCGAGGCCCACCAGGGAAGATGCTGGAAAAAGACGCAGAGGCATGAGCAAGAGGAGAAAAAAGAAAAAGAGATGGCCGTATGGGCGGCGTTGTGAGAGAGGATGGTGAAGCCCCGGAGGAGAGAAGCTGTACAGATGTGACGCAGAGCGCCGAGAGTCGAGAGCAAAGGGAGGGATGGCGGAAAAAAGAAGAGCGAGAAGAGACTTGTGTCGGCGGGTGAGCAGGAGCGGCGTGGGCCGCTCAGACTACGATGAGTCACCGAGGTCGTCAGGTGACGAGGCCGCGCACGCCGCAGTGTCACGGTTAGCAGGTCAGACAGGCGAACGCCTGTGAGCGGATGTTTTCTATCCCACAGTGGCGTAGAAAACATTCACACTGACACCATCCATTTGACAACATGTGCAACATGTGCTGCAAAAGCCACAAGACAACACATCGATAAAAAACAGTCTGTAAAAGCCACAAGACAACACATCAAGAAAACAATCTGTAAAAGCCACAAGACAACATATCAAGAAAAAAAATCTGTAGAAGCCACAAGACAACATATCAAGAAAACAATCTGTAAAAGCCACAAGACAACACATCAAGAAAACAATCTGTAAAAGCCACAAGACAACACATCAAGAAAACAATCTGTAAAAGCCACAAGACAACACATCAACAGTACTTCAGATGAGGAAGGAGCTTCATTCACATCCTCTGTTCCTGCTGAGCTCCTCATTTTCAACAAATTAAACCTCATTGGATAAATAGGACCTCCATGCAAATGGAAAAGTAACTGAAACGCACCGATGTCTTCAACAAACCGTTGTGGAACTATTTCTTAAGGAACTTTGTGTTCAGATGAGGAACAGCTTTGGTCAGGCAAATTATCTTAAAGTACCTCAAATATCTGTAGATTATTTCTGGCGATAGTTGGTAGCTACTGTTGTGGTGTGAAGTCTGGAGTCTGAGAAAAAGCTGCTGTATCCTACTTATTTTTTATTTCTTTGATCCTGTGTTATATAACGTGACTTTTGGAGAGTTTATAAGTTAGTTATGACAGTTCTAGTTCATGTCATTCTGTGTAATATTACTATTCGTGGCGGTTTCAGTGTGTGTGTATGCAGTTTGTGTTTGACCCTCATTGGCTTACAATCTGGTTTTAACATTTTCTTCCACAAAATAAATGTTACCGTCTCTTTCAATATGGTGTTATATTTGGCGTTTGGTTACTCATGGTTATGTGGACGCATTTGTCCGGACTCCTACTGTATCCCTTTTTCTGAGCGTACATACTAGAAACATCACATCCTGTTTTCTCCACCAGCTCAATTATAATTATAATCATTCCCCACAACTTCTGAAACTCCTGATATGAAATGTGAAATCTGCGGTCCTGATTCCGATGGGCAGATGTGGCGCACGGATCTAATTAAAACTGCCAACGGAGCGCCGCACATAATAGTTAATTGCGTTATTACCGTACCGTCCAAAATTATTTATTTATTAATCCTCACAACGGAACACATTAATTCAGAATCTCGCTCAAAACTCCACGGAGGGAGAATTTCTCTGCTACTTCAGAACCGACTTCCACTGCGGCACCTCGCTGCGATCTCTTTGTCATCCCCCGTCTTTCCTCATTTAATCACATACACACACACACACACACACACACAAGTACACACTCCACGCTTGTATTTCCTCCCCATCGCACACTGATTCTGAGAAAAAGCCAGCGAGCTCGCCGCGAGGCATGTTAATGAATGACTCGTTGGACATTTTCAGAAACCCGAAGCCAATTGATGTTTTTTCTCGCCGTCTCCAGCAGCGACAGGTGTAAATGAAAGCTGACACTTCCTGTCATCGTCAGCCGTCCAAGATCCATGGAGGGGGAAGGTGAAAAGCCGACTTGTGAGCACAAACAAACACAGTCGGGTACAGTGTGTAGAAATACCTGTAATTCACGAACGGTACTTTGGTTTTATTCATAAACGTGCTTCTATGCAGATAAAAACAGTCTATATGATGTATGTTATAATTTACATCTATGATGTAAGTCGGGGACATTATCCTTCCTTTTAACGCAACCTGAAATCCAGTTCATGCATCATTTATTTATTTATTTTAACCTTTGTGTGAGGAAGAACTGGATTGATTTTGGGAAAGGATCTTACATATATTGCCGACACTAGGGGGAGCATAATCGCCAAAAGTTTTTGGGCTATAATTTCATGTTTGACTCACACTGGGGAGATTTTTAGGAGAAAAAAACCATGTTTTTTTTCGGCCTTTACTAAAGAACAATTTCATGGATCATATTCCAATTCAATACCCAAGTCGAACTTAGTGAGAGGAAGAACTGGATTTATTTTGAGCCGTAATTTCTCAACCGTTGGTTTGATTTAGTCCAAATTTGGTACATAAGAATGGACTTGAGGAGATCTTTCTTTTAAATATGTTTTCGGACATAACTCAAAAAGTATTTCATTGATCATTTTCAAACTCAATACCCACGTCGACCTTAGTGAGAGGAAGAACTGGATTCATTTTGAGAAAGGTCGGTTGTATCTTTCCGACAATATTGGGAGCTTTATCGCCCAAAATTGTCGAGCCATCATTTTCTCACCGTCGCTTTGACATCGTCCAAATTTGTTGCGTTTGAATCTAGTGGAGGAAGTTTATCTTTGAGGTATGAAATCTGACCCTGATAGTTCCTGTTTTACTCACTAAGTGAAGGCGAGACGACAGATGAGGCCTGAGTAGAGAGAATTAAATCTGACATGTCATTTCAAGTGTTGTTAAATTTTTATAGGGCTTTCATTTTAAGAGCGATCATAGACGGTCATCAATGATTCATATCGGGATTTTTCTTTTCAAGAAAGGCTCAGTCAAAAAAAAAATCCTTCTCTCCTGTGTCCGTATCTCTGTCCTATCTGGTTTTATATACACCAGTCAGCCATAACATTACAACCACTGACAAATGGAGTCACAATAACCTGATTATCTCCTTACAAAGAAACCTGTTATGGGTCGGAATAGACCGGGCAAACATTTTAAACGTGTGTTTTTGAATTAATTAGCCGTATAGCTCAACAAGAATGCAAATGTGTGACAGAAATTGGAAAAAAAAAAAAAAGAAAAAAAAAAGGTATTTGTTTTATTTGCCTTGAGTCTAGGGAATTCTATAAATGCGTACAGTCTTTACTTAATCACAGATAAGATGCAAACCATTACCTCCATTTGTGTTCCTCTGCATAATTTATGACAGCTAAATGTGTTCG
Organism: Lophius americanus; assembly: GCA_037951165.1. Classification (NCBI taxonomy): domain Eukaryota; kingdom Metazoa; phylum Chordata; class Actinopteri; order Lophiiformes; family Lophiidae; genus Lophius; species Lophius americanus. The sequence continues at coordinate 196,804 of JBBDHG010000171.1, forward strand.
GTAAATAGAATTAGCAGAGCTCGCTTTCAAACAAATAGGATCCAGAGTTCTTTCGGTGGTTTGCTCCGAACCCGTTATCCACACGGCAGTTTCACTGCGGTGTCCCTTAAAGAGGAATACTCGACTAATCCACTCAGACACGGCGTCTGAAAATATCTCACTGACTCCATTTAATCCTAGAACCTCTGCAGGAGAACGAGAAATGGGAAGGATTCTTATTCATCCAGACAGCGAAAAAAAGGAAATCTTCGATGCGTTGTGCTCTCCGGTTCAGTCACGCTTTTCTCCAACCACAAAACATCGCAATGATTTAAGAAACGTCAATCAGAATTAAATATCGCGCCATTTTTTTATTCATCTTCTTTAGCGACCCGCCTCTCTAATGCTTTACAATAAAGGTTATATTTTCCTTTAGCTTTAGATTATCGTCATTCTCTTCACACCATTTGTAGGATTGATTTTAAAATCGTTCTCTTCGCTCATGGTGGGCGATCGAGCTGGTCTACTCCGCAGGAGTCGCAGGGGGATTTTTGAAAGGGAGGGTTTTATTTTTCACTCAAAAAATTTAGCAGCGTAGTTCTGGGCCCATTAAAGGATTTTATGACATTTAACCCTTTGATGTCCGGCTCAACTGTTCGGTTGAGCTCATTTTGAGTCTCTTTCTTATCGAGAAAAATATGACGTAACCTGTTTATAA